>WNWK01006927.1:0-14848 GCA_009830355.1 Cherax destructor | reverse complement strand
TTTCCTCCTGCACCCACCCTCCTATACACAAACTTCTGCCCACATTCTAATACTGCATTTTTAAAACTATCCCAACTCTCTTCAACCCCCACTACTCATACTTGCATTCTCATACTTGCATTAGCCCACCTTTCTACCAATAGTTGCTTATATCTCACCCTAACTTCCTCCTCCCTTAGTTTAATACACTATTACCTCTCTCTTACTTGCTGTTGCCATTTTCTTTTTGTCCATCTACCTTTTACTCTAACTGTAGCTACAACCAAATAATGATCTGATATATCCGTTGCCCCTCTATAAACATGTACATCCTGAAGCCTACCCATCAACCTTTTATCCACAATACATAATCCAACAAACTACTTTCCTTACGTGCTATATCATACCTTGTATATTTATTTATCCTATTTTCATAAAATATGTATTACTTATTACCAAACCTCTTTCTACACATAGCTCAATTAATGGTTCCCCATTTACATTTACACTGGCACCCCAAATTTACCTACTACTCCCTCCACAACATTTTTACCCACTTTAGCATTAAGATCCCCAACCACAATTACTCTCTCACTTGGTTCAAAACTCCCCACACACTCACTCAACATTTCCCAAAATCTCTCTCTTTCCTCTACACTTCTCTCTTCTCCAGGTGCATAAACACTTACTATAACCCACTTTTCACATCCAACCTTTATTTTACTCCACATAATCCTTGAATTTATACATTTATATTCCCTCTTTACATGCCATAACTGATTATTCAACATTATTGCCACTCCTTCTTTAGCTCTAACTCTATTTGAAACCCCTGACCTAATCCCATTTATTTCTCCCCACTGAAACTCTCCTACCCCCTTCAGCTTTGTCTCACTTAAAGCCAGGACATCCAGCTTCTTTTCATTCATAACATCTACAATCATCTCTTTCTTATCATTCGCACAACATCCACGCACATTCAAACATCCCACTTTGACGGTTTTCTTCTTTTTCTTTTTAGTAAGCTATACAGGAAAAGGGGTTACTAGCCCATTGTTCCCGGCATTTTAGTTGACTTTTACAACACGCATGGCTTATGGAGGAAAGATTCTTATTCCACTTCCCCATGGATATGAAAGGAAAAGCAATAAGAACAAGAACTATTAAGATAAAATCAAAGAAAACTCAGATGAGTGTGTATACATAAACGTGTACATGTTTGCGTAGCGTGACCTAAGTGACCTAAGGTAAATTAGATATTGGTCTATAATTATTTAAGTCTGTTTGATCACCTCCTTTAGGGATCGGGGTGACCCTTGCTGTTTTGAGAATTGATGGGAATGTGGAGGTTTCGATGGATTTATTGAAGAGTGTTGCAATAATTGGTGACAGTACCTGTGAAGCTTTTTGTACATAAAGATGGTAGGCTATTTATGTCTCCTGCCTTGTTTTAAGGGTGTTGATTATGAGTGAGACTTCTATTGGGTTGGTAGGAGCTAGGAATAGTGTATTAGGGTAGGTGTTGGTGAGGTAGTCTGTTGGACATGTGTTCGTGCTTGGGATTTTACTCGTTAGATTCTTTCCTATGGTGGAGAAGAAAACATCAAGTCTGTTTGCTGTCTCAGTTGGTGAGAGTAGGGGTTCATCTGTTTTGGATAATTTGATGGTATTGTTCTTGGATATCTTTTATTTCCTAGAATTGCAGATAGGGTTTTCCCAGGTCTTTTCATATCCCTTTTATGGTTTGGAATCTGCTCTCATAATACAATTTTTCGACCTTCTTATCAGGCTGGTAAGGATTGATGAGTAGCGTTTGGATTGTTCTCTGGTTATTAGACCCCTTCTGTATTTTTCGTATTGGTGTCTTTTGTTAATGGATTTAAGGATGCTGGGTGTTAGCCAGGGATTGTTGAGTCTCTTTGCTGTGATCTGTTTAGTTTTTAGGGCAATGTTTGTTATAGAGGTGGTGGGTTTTTAAGGAAATTATTGATGCAGTCATTAGTATCTGAATATGATTCTATCTCATGATTCCAGTCGATGTCAATCATAGCTTTTATAAAGGTATTAACAGCTGATTGTTATGTAGTCTGAAGATAACTTTTGAGATTTCTTGGGGCAAATTGCCTAGGTTGGATATGAGAAATGTTGGGTAGTGGTCAGTGGTGTTGTCTGTGATTATGCCTGATTTCAGAGGGAATATAGTGTTAGTCCAGATGTGGTCTAATAATGAGATACTCGTTTTAGAGATTCTTGTAGGTTTTGATATTGTTGGTAGTAATAAGCAGTTGTGCATAGTGTTTGTGAATTCTGTTACCTGTGGGTCCTGGTCATGAAGGAGATTTATGTTGAGGTCTCCTGTGAGCAGCAAATGGTCTTTGTTCATGTGTGCATCAATTATCAGGTTTCCTAATTTTTCACTAAAGTGGTGAATGTTGGACTGCGGTAGTTTGTAGATGTTGATCACT
Organism: Cherax destructor; assembly: GCA_009830355.1. Taxonomy (NCBI): domain Eukaryota; kingdom Metazoa; phylum Arthropoda; class Malacostraca; order Decapoda; family Parastacidae; genus Cherax; species Cherax destructor. The sequence continues at coordinate 12,404 of WNWK01006927.1, read as the reverse complement.
GTGAGGGGTTTTTGTAGGTCTTTTGATTTAAATTTAGTTACGATATATTCTCCATGCTCATCACTTGTGCAGGAGTTATTAATACATTCAAGTTGATCTGAGTAATACAGTGGTACCCCGACTTACGATGGTCCCCAAACTCACCCTTTTATGCAAGTTTATTTTTTTAAATGCTTTTGTAAGTGTAATTTTGGGGGTCTAAAAGGACTAGTCTATTTTACATCATTTCTTATGGAGATAAATTCGTTTGGTAATGGCACTTGAACAGCATTCTGGAATGAAAAAATATCGTAAGTCGGGGTACCACTGTATATAGCTATTCCACCCCCTCGCTGATCAGTCCTACAGTTGTGTATGGCTGAGTAACCTGGGATGGCATAGACAGCTGTAGTAATAGGTTTTAGCCAGGTCTCAGTGTCTCAGTAGTGGAGAGTTCTTCTGTAGAACTCAAAATGGCGGGTCCCCCAAACCCCCACCCCCACTTCCGGTCACCCCACCCCACTTCCGGTCACCCCCACCCCCACTTCCGGTCAACCCACGCCCCCCTTTTTTTTTTTTTTTTTTTTCTCATCCTTACAGACCCGCACCCTCACCCCCTCACACCCCAGAGACCCTCATCCCTGAGCGGTCTCCTTCGCTGCCGCCCGCCCGCGCGCCGCCCGCGACCGGCCCCACGCCCCCAACGCCCGCCCACGCCCCCGCCCCCTTTTTTAATTTTCTATTTTTTGAATTTTCATTTTTGAATTTTCATTTTTCGATTTTTCTCGATATAGTAATACAATTTTTTTCTCATTTTTCAATACAAAGAACGAAAGTTTTGAAGATACCTATGGGATATTCCTTAAAATTTCTCGATATTCTGTAATACTTCTGTCACCCTCCATCTCCTTGGATCAAGTTTTGAGATCCCCCCTATAGGGAGTAAGCAATGATTGATGATGATTGATATGTTGGTCTGTAGGGATTGGAGTAGTGCTGTGAGGTCATCATAATGTTTGCTCAAAGATCTAACATTGTAATTAAAGATGGTTATTTTATTGTTGGCTTTGAGTAATGTCTTTGCTTGGTCAGCCGTGTAGTAATTACAGTTGCTATTGGAATCATCTAAGTCATTTAATAATAGGTTGATGTCAGGATCTATGCCTGTAATCATATGATTTAGTGTGATTATAAAACTAGACTTGAGAACAATGGTATATGCTAAACTTATAAATATGATACTAGGTTAAATTCTTACAAACTAACTGGATAGTTAAGTTTGGAAATTGGTAGTGGTAAATATGTATTAAAAAAATAGCAAAATATGCAATTATAGAAAAAGATAAACTATAAAAAGTTACATAAACTAGCTATTGGATAAACACAAGTTTGTACAATTTTTTTCACAGAGATATAGGATAGTTGTACAATGTTGATGATTTACTAAGTGAACTGGCAAATGAAATGGTGTGAATAGTTACTAAGACTAGTGTTTACTTGGCTTGGACAATTATTTGAATTCAGTATTGCACTGGTTGAGATTTTAGAATATATAAAAGTAATAAGAGGTAAGTGAATGTAAATAACTGTGTTAAGAGAATATAGCAATTAAGTTTAAAAGTAGAGTGGACTAATAGTAAAAAGGTTATAATTAATTTTAAGTAAATAAGTAAATTATTTGGTAGTTGCTTCTAATACAAAATAAATACAAAACAAAACAAAATTAGTCACACAATTTACCACAATTTTGTAATGTATAGTGGACTAATAGTAAAAAGGTTTTGATTAAATTTCAAGTAAACAGTGTTTACTAATTTTGTAAGTTAAGGTTGGGAAATGGTAATGGTAAATGTGTATTAAGAAATATAAAACAAATGGTTACAAATAAGGAAAAAGATATATATAAAATAAAAAATAAGTCAATCAAAATTTGTGAGAAATTTAAGATAGTGAGGTAGCACTAACGCAGTCTTAGGATTTGGTAAGTAAGTAAGTTTATTCAGGTATACACAAATATATTTACATACATTATCATACATAGCAGCATATGTGTAGAGAACCTAGGATAACCCAAAAAAGTCAGACAGAGTGACTTATTTCCATTGGGGTCCTTTGGTCATTTAGGTTAATCAGTCTCTGTAAGGTTAGCATCTCGAAGGTAGTTGGACAGTTCATTTTCATTCATGATATAGTAAATACGGCCTACATTTGTTTTCCTAACTAGGATTTTCCCATCCCGTGTGAAGCACTGGTAGGTTTTGTCATTATTCTCACGTTTAATTTTTCTTACTCTGTATAGAAGGTTCTGACGTTTTTTTGTGAGACACTCATTTACATAAAGATCTTTTTTAGCACTAATTGATGACTTTATTAGATTGTTTTTCCATCTATCGTGTGAAATCTAAGCATTACACTCTGTTTTCTACCTTGGGTGCCATGTAATCGTGATTCTGTTATCTCTGATGCTGGTACTATTAAATTTAAGTGGTCTTTTATGGTCTGAAGAGTAGCATCTTTGCAGTTGATATGGTTTATGCCACTTGGAAAGAGTGCACTGCTAATTATCACCGAGTTAGATATCTTGCTCAGTTTTATCTTCTTGGTTAGAAAAATATTCAGTCAGCTGGGTATCCATGTTAGTCTTCCAGTCCTTGACAGCATCATCGACCTTCGTGTTTAGGGATGTTATTTGCTCTGTATGGCTTGCTGTGACTAATTGGAGGGTCTTTCCAAAATCAGCCATTCCAGCTGATGTAAACTTCTGTTCAAAGCTAAGGATCTTGCTTTCAAGGTGGGCTAACTTAGTTTCGTGCTTAGATACTGTTGTACGAAGATTCATGATTTCCTCAGTTAAGGTGGTGATGTATGACTTAAGAGTCATCGTTTCGGATGGATCAAATCCTATGAAGGCAGTGTGGTTTGAGGGAGATTCAGTCATGTTTGGTGTTGTTGCTGTCCCATCGTCGTGGGTGGTGGTTGAGTAGGGTGAGGGAGAGTCAGAGTCAGCCATTGTGTTTGTTGACGTGTTGCCTGGGGTGGTGGTTGGGTGGGTGGGTGGGTGATGACCCGGCGTCCTTCTGGGTAGTCAAGGGAAATAGTCGAGTACTTGGTGATTTCTTGCTGTTCTTCTGTTATTAGGTCTCATAGTAGTACAGGGGTTGTTGTAGATAAGACGTAGAAGCTATAGTTGCTCAGAGCTTGGTGTAGGTGTTCGTCTGGCAGCAGGCTGTGTTTTGGGTTTGAATGGCACTCTTCACTTGGATCGTCAATTTTTCGAGTTGGTGGCCTTACTGTTGATATTCTTGAGTCATTCTGGGTCCTACGTGCGTTAGTGCAGTAGTACTAAATTAGGCAATCAAAGAAGCGTTGATGGGCTCTGGTTAGAGAAGAAAATAACAGAGCTTGGGTGCCACTGCTGCTGCCGCTGCTGCGAGCGTGTTAGATAGGAGTGAATGGAGATGAATGGTTTTTGGGACCTGACGAGCTGTTGGAGTGTGAGCAGGGTAATATTTTGTCAAGGGATTCAGGGAAACCAGTTAATTGATTTAGTTGGACTTGAGTCCTGGAAATGGGAAGTACAATGCCTGCACTTTAAAGGAGGGGATTGAGATATTGCCGGTTTGGAGGGATTTTCTGAACTGTCGTATCTTAGCGCCTCTGGAAAGACAGTGATTATGTGTTAGTGAGGTGAAAGTATTTTCTTTTGGGGATTTTCTTTGTTTTTGGGTCACCCTGCCTCAGTGGGAGACGGTCGTAGTGTTAAAAAAAAAACTTGAAATTTGATCCATGTCAGGGAGGTATCATGAAGGTTATAGAAGAAAAACAGTAAAAATGAAGTGAAACACATTTCATACTAGTAAGTGTGTCTGAGTCTTAATAAAAAATAGTTTACAAATAAAAAATATTTTTTTTTAATGAACCGGCCATATCCCACCAAGGTAGGGTGACCTAAAAAGAAAAATGAAAGTTTTTCTTTTTAAGTTTAGTAATTTATACAGGAGAAGGGGTTACTAGCCCCTTGTTCCCAGCAATTTAGTCGCCTCGTACGACATGCATGGCTTACAGAAGAAGAATTCTTTTCCACTTCTCCATGAAGATATAAAAATAATTATATTTTTTGAATAATTATTAACAGATGTACTGGGAGGGACGTTAAAACTTGAATCTTCATAATTCTTGTATTTCATTACCACAACACTTCCATCCCAGTTATCTCAACATTTTCAGTGTACACTGCAAGTGTGAAAATACAAATACTTAATCAGTAAATAGCTTCTTGGTCTTAAGAAATATTTTTTTTTCATTGATAACTACTGTTCAGCCACCCACATAGACTGTTAAATCAACAATTTCTAGAGCTATAATTTTTTTTTTTTTAAGCATTGGCCATTTCTTGCCAAAGCAGGATGACCCAGTGAAAGGAATACAAGTACATGTATGGTATACAATACCTACAAGATAAAGAATTCAACACATGTGAAACATCTGGGTATCTTTATTTGTACATACGTATATGTTTTCCCATCCAGTGGCTTTATCAATATAGTACAAGGACACAATGTGAAGACTGTGGAACTATATACAAAAAATGACATAATCAGTCCCTCTGCCTTGGAGTTGGTGAAGAGCACCGTAGTCTTGAAAAATCCAAAGCACAGGCACGAAGATTGGTGCTTATATACGTACTGGCAACAGATGAGGGACGTGCAGCAGATGAAGATATTGTCGCTGCAAGTGGAAGTAGGTCATACCCAAGGAATGGGCCAGGAGTTAGCATGATAACCATGTGTTGCACATGTGTCTAATTCTTCATCAAAGGAACACTCACCGTCATTCATTTGTGCACACACTATTCAAATAAGGTTCTCACTAGCAACATCCTTGTCCCCCCATACTTCCCATCTCCATAACTCATGTTTGGCTAACAGGTTTTAACAGTATTACTTATATCTTACAGGACCAAAGCCCAGAATCAGCAATACTGTCATGGATCCGATGGTTCAATTATTTATTCCGGCAAAGACTTGTGTGACTGTTTGCAGAGTCTCTGTCCTGGGTGCCACTACCCTTGCCCCAAATGTGGCTCTGCAAAATGTGGTAATGAGTGCAGGTATGAATTTAAAATTTATATAGTTATACAGTGGACCCCCGGTGTTCGTCCTGCTCCAAACTCGCCCTTTTATGTAAGTGTATTTTTTTAAATGCTTTTGTAAGTGTATTTTTGGGGGTCTAAAAGGACTAATCTACTTTACATTATTCCTTATGGGAATAAATTTGTTTGGTAATGGCACTTGAACAGCTTTCTGGAACGAAAAAATAACGAAAACCGGGGGTCCACTATATTTATGTAGCAAGCAATTTTCTGTGTAAGAGCTATCCCATTTTACTGTGTCTAAATTACACTTGCTTACGAGAGCATAAGAAAGAAGAAGCATTGCTGCAGGCCTACTGGCCCTTGCTAGGCAGGTCCAGGTCACACCCACTCATAAGAAGGAAGGAGCATTGCTGCAGGCTTACTAACCCTTGCTAGGAAGGTCCAAGGCACACCAATTCATAGGAAGGAAGGAGCATTGCTGCAGGCTTGCTGATCCTTGCTAGGCCAGTCCAACTCACACCTGCGCATAAGAAGGAAGGAGCACTGATAGGGCCCATGGGGCTAGGAGGGAGTGAATCTGGCAAGCAGCAAGATGAGAGGCAGGACCAGGAGGTAAGACTTTGCAACTGCAACCACATACAGTGGAACCTCGGCACTCGAACTTAATTGGTTCCTGAAGTTCCAAAGTACAGAACAAACTTTTCCCAACTAATTTTCTTTTTGGTTGGCTGTTATCACTAACCCTCTTAGGCCCCATGGTGACTTATTTATACAAATAATAAAAAAACACCAAAAAATGCAAAGAAACACGAAATAGTTTACAGCGAAGCTCTGGCAGGTCGTGTTTGTTTGGTTGAGTGCCTAGCAAATGGTCGACTACCAAGCGATTTGTTTACTGAACAAAGAATTTGAATACCGAATTGTTCGAGTATGGAGCTGTTCAAGTACCAAGGTTCCACTGTACTGTATTGGTGAGTACACACCACAATGCCACACAAGACCATCACAATGCACCACACCAAACAAACTGCTTGTATATTGCAGATATTTGAGGTAGTGCTTGTAAATTCTTTTAACATATGGTAATTGGTCTGTCCAGGTGTAACCTGCCTGTTTTTTTGTGGGTATGTAAAATGCAAGTATAAAAGCAAGCTTTATTTATTACACAATGTAGTGCCCTAAATTGGGCTTAATCAAGTCTGTACAGACCTGCTAAAGCTTTATTTAGGACAAAACACCATCTAATATAACGGACTTCTGCTACATATGTTTTTCATTCCTTGTTTGGAGGGATACTCGCTATTCACTACTATGTCCTTGTACTGTGTTTACACTACAATTTCCCAGGTCAAACAAACTTGTTTGTTTTATAGAAAATATTTACAGAGCCATAAAATAAAGGTTAACATGTTGACAAGTCATTTAGCAACAAACAAGAATTGCAGGAGCAGTTCAGAAATTTGAAGCAGGATAAAAGAAAAAAGGGAAATACAGTGGACCCTTGGTTTTCATACAGCTCCCAACTCAAACAATTATGTAAGTGTATTTTTGTAAGTGCTTTTGTAAGTGTATTTTTGGGGGTCTGAAACGACTAATCTAATTTACATTCGTCCTAATGGGAACAAATTCGTTCGGTAACGGCACTCGAACAGCATTCTGGAAAGATTTATCGATGAAAACCGAGGGTCCACTGTAAGTTTGTAATTGTAAAATAGTTCAAAAGAACAAACTTAAGAAATACTCTAATTTAAATAGAAGCAGTTAATGGAATCCTAACCATAATTAGAGGAAAGTGTCTTGTTTTAGAATTTGTGGCATATCTGAAAAATTTGTAGACAATTCAGGATAGGGTCAACCCCATAAAGATAGGGTTCCTGGAGGATAGAGACTGATAGGTCATGAGTTTATGAAGTGTGAGAATTAATCACTAGCTGAGGAAATTATATTATTATTTTTGACATGTAAAGAAATTATTGTACTTTCTGTGTTTTAACGAAACTAAAAGAATTTTTTTGCTCAATTAAGCAATGCAAGAGATAGAACAGTTTGTTTATGGAGGAAAGTTCAGTAATCATGAATACAGTAGCCCTTCACATACACTAATTAATCTCTGACTTTCATTCCAGGATACACAGGAAATGGTACTATGAGAAAGTTGATGTGGAAGGAACAAAATTAACCTGGACAAATGAATTTGTGAAGAAAAAATAATTTAGGCTATTTACGTCTTCACGACTCCAATGCTAGTGTTGGTAGCCATTCTTGTTGTCATTAATACATGCTATGGATGTTACATGCTGCATTAAATTTTGCACATGAAGCGATAAAATGCATTTTTTTTTTTTTATTATTATTTATTAACACATCGGCCGATTCCCACCAAGGCAGGGTGGCCCGAAAAAGAAAAACTTTCATCATCATTCACTCCATCACTGTCTTGCCAGAGGGGTGCTTTACACTACAGTTATAAAACTGCAACATTAACACCCCTCCTTCAGAGTGCAGACACTGTACTTCCCATCTTCAGGACTCAAGTCCGGCCTGCCGGTTTCCCTGAATCCCTTCATAAATGTTACTTTCCTCACACTCCAACAGCACGTCAAGTATAAAACACCATTTGTCTCCATTCACTCCTATCAAATACGCTCACACATGCTTTCTGGAAGTCCAAGCCCCTCGCACACAAAACCTCCTTTATCCCCTCCCTCCAACCTTTCCTAGGCCGACCCCTACCCCGCCTTCCCTCCACTACAGATTTATAGACTCTCTTAATAATTTTGGGTATCATTATACCGTGAAGCCTGATAGCTTACTTACAGAAGAGCTCTCGTATGTACAGTAAGGCCCCAATTTACAGTGATCTGTAGTTACCATATTTGCTTCTGAATAGTGGGACTGCTCACAACTATGGAAATACAGTGGCACCTCGGCTTATGAGTGCCCCACCATAGGAGTTTTTCAGGATAATAATATAATAACATGTATAATAATAATATAATAATACTATAATAATAATATATAATAATACTATAATAATAATTATAATAATAATTTCTTTCTTTCTTTCAACACGTCGGCCGTTTCCCACCGAGGCAGGGTGGCCCAAAAGGAAAAACGAAAGTTTCTCCTTTTACATTTAGTAATATATTCAGGAGAAGGGGTTACTAGCCCCTTGCTCCCGGCATTTTAGTCGCCTCTTACGACACACATGGCTTACGGAGGAAGAATTCTGTTCCACTTCCCCGTGGAGATAAGAGGAAATAAGAACAAGAACTAGTAAGAAAATAGAAGAAAACCCAGAGGGGTGTACAAGCATATATATGCATATATATGTACAAGCATATATAGCTGATGAATTGTAGTGTGACCTAAGTGTAAGAGAAGTAGCAAGATGTACCTGAAATCTACATGTTTATGAGACAGAAAATAGCCAGCAATCCTACCATCATGTAAAACAATTACAGGCTTTCGCTTACACTCACTTGCCAGGACGGTAGTACCTCCTGGCGGTTGCTGTCTACCAACCTACTACCTAGATAATAATAATTATAATAATAATATGTACTATAATCCTAGGTAGTAGGTTGGTAGACAGCAACCACCCAGGGAGGTACTACCGTCTTGCCAAATGAGTGTAAAACGGAAGCCTGTAATTGTTTTACATGATGGTAGGATTGCTGGTGTCTTTTTTCTGTCTCATAAACATGCAAGATTTCAGGCATGTCTTGTTACTTCTACTTACACTTAGGTCACATTACACATTCATGTACAAGCATATATATACACACCCCTCTGGGTTTTCTTCTATTTTCTTACTAGTTCTTGTTCTTATTTCCTCTTATCTCCATGGGGAAGTGGAACAGAATTCTTCCTCTGTAAGCCATGCGTGTCGTAAGAGGTGACTAACATGCTGGGAGCAAGGGGCTAGTAACCCCTTCTCCTGTATATATTACTAAATGTAAAATGGGAAACTTTCGTTTTTCATTTTGGGCCACCCCACTTTGGTGGGAAACGGCCGACGTGTTGAAAGAAAGAAAGATGTACTATAATAACAAGTGAGATTCGAAAGGCCGCCACTAGATGGCAGTGAATACCACAACAATGCGGGAGCGGGAATGGCCGCCTCCACTTGTCGCATAATGACATATTTTATTCATTCTAGAGTATATATCAGGTTTCTATGTTATTTATATTGTTTATTATGTCATTAAATAAATTGTGATAGATAAATAAGCCGTAGAATTGATATTAGCATCATGTTGAAGGAGTATTTTGTCCTGTCTCCTAACAAACTCTCCACCTATACCACCACTAGCCACATACGTTGACATACAGTGGACCCTCGCTATTTGAACACTCCAAAACTCACCCTCATTCCAGAATGCTGTTCAAGTGCTGTTACCAAACAAATTTATTCCCATAAGGAATGATGTAAATTAGGTTAGTCCATTTCAGACCCCAAAAATACACTTATAAAAGCTCTTACAATAATAAACTTACATAAAAGGGTGAGTTTTGGAGTGTTCGAATAGCGAGGATCCACTGTATTTTATTAATTCTAGAGTGTATATCAGGTTTCTATGTTATTTATATTGTTTATTATGTCATATTAGATCAATTGTGATAAATAAATAAGCCGTAGAGTTGATATTAGCGTTATCTTGAAGTGTATTTTTCCTGCCTCTGAGAGCAGGAATTCCGCTGGAACGGATTTGTGCCATTTCAATTAATTTAAATGAGGAAAATTGACTCAGCATACAAGCAGATCGGGATACGAGCAAGGTCATGGAACGGATTAAACTCGTAAGCCGAGGTTCCACTGTATGTATTACTTCCAGTGAGCAAGATAGTATCAGTGTTCAATAAGGCTGGTTTATAAATATTTTTCCTAAGCTATTTTTTTTACGAAATGCATTGATGGTGTGTATATACTCATTTTATACATGTGTGAAGAGTTTGTGAGGTTCTTCTAGACCTGTAGATTAAAAAAGTATGTTTACTTGTTGGGGGGTGGCTGGTGGTCATGTCTATTACTGGCTCTGTACAATACATAACCTGGACATGCAGATGCCTTCACTACTATTTTCCTAGAGGTATACTGATACAGTGGACCCTCACTATTCGAACACTCCAAAACTCACCCTTTTATGTAAGTTTATTATTGTAAGTGCTTTTATAAGTGTATTTTTGGGGTCTGAAATGGACTAACCTAATTTACATCATTCCTTATGGGAATAAATTCGTTTGGTAACAGCACTTGAACAGCATTCTGGAATGAGGGTGAGTTTTGGAGTGTTCGAATAGTGAGGGTCCACTGTACCTTGAACATTACAGCCTGGTCACAGACCAAGCTATGAGCAATCGGTTAATAGTTCTGGGGATCGTCGTCCCTATGACCTGGTCATAGACTGGACCTAAATTGGAAAAAGAGATGTTACAGGAATTTAAGCTATTAAGAAATACACAATTGTTTTAATAAAAAATGCAGGTGAATTGAAGTTGATTTACTAACCTATATACATGTACGTATATACCTACGTATAGTCAACAACTTGGGTACCTTGACGAGGAAGGAGGGTTCTTGACCCTAGGGACTGGAGCTACCCTCCCTCTCCTTGCATCAAACATTATTATATTTGTCATTCCCCAGGCACAGCAGGACCCTTACAGATTTAGCACTTCCCCCATATATAATGTTGAAGCAGAACACAGTGTTGTCAGTAAAAAATCAAACTCGGTACAGTGAAATACAAAATTTGGCTTATTTGTGGCTGAAGGTGTTCTGAGTTTTCATATCCATCTGAAGGTGTTCTGAGTGTTCATATCCATGTGAAGGTGTTCTGAGTGGTCACGCTTGCTAAAATTAATCTTGTCCCCAGGATGCGACCCACAACAGTCAACTAGCACCCGGGTACCTATACTTACTGATAGATGAACAGAGGCAGCAGTGTAAGGAAACATGCTCAACGTTTCACCCGTGCTGGGATTGATCCCTGGACCCTCAGTGTGCAAGCTGAAGATGCTAGATACAGTCCATCAGCATTGAAAATTTGTAGGGGATCAAATAAGGCATTCTTGAGTTATACACAGAAATTTAGGAGAAAGAAACTAAAAATGATGCTGAGAAATGTTCCAAAAATAGAAAAGTCTGTTCTCATTAAATTTAAAAATGTCTTAAAAATGCTTTTTTTTTAGTTTTGTTTTCTCATTTATATTCTATCTGAAATTCTCTACAATCCTATAAGAACAAATATTTTATTTTTATTTTTAAGAAAATTCAAATGGGTTTTACAAAAATTGACAAATTGGCCCAAAATCAATATAAAAATACTTCTATTTAGGATATATGTAATAGTGTTTAGGGTTTGAAGCCAGTCAGAAGAGATATTCTTTAGTTAGCACATGGGGAAACTATTTAAGAAAATTGAAATTTACATACCTCAAAGGAGTGACAAGCTGAGCTTTATTCAAGGCCACCAAAGGTAAAAGTTTGAAGCCAGTCTGAAAAGGTATTCTCCAATAATTCATCTGATTCTGGCAATTCCAGGTTTTTAAACAATTTCAGTAAAATTTCAAATTTGCACCTAATCACGCTAAACTTATCACTATAAATATTTTGAAGACAAAGGAAGCATTCTTTAGATACTGAATAGAACTGTATATCACTATTTATTAATAAAATTGGCAAATAGGGACTTAAACCAGCCAATAGCAGCATGAATCTTGTGTTCAGGAAACCATACCAGTGGCAAAAACTCTAAAGATAGTCAAAGAATCATTCTCGAGTTCTAGTACAGATTACAATGATTCCAAACTTTTTAACTATTTTACCACATCAACAACTTTGCCTGCACTTACCCATTAAAATATTGAAGCCGTTCAGTAGAGGTAAACTAAAATTTATTTAATGTGATTTAATGGGAATAAAAATTTCACATTGTTTTATATACCAAATAATCAAATCTGTGCCTACACACTCGAATTTCACTCTGCCATTGTTGAATTAGGAGGCACTTTTTTTTTTTTTATGTTCAGCAGCGCTGTATGACTCGGGTGGGTTCAGCGCTTAGTTTTGATTATAATATTTTTTAATGTTCAAAGCTCTGCCACTGAGGCCTGAATACCTTCCACATATCCCCACTCCACAGGCGCTGTATAATCCTACGGGTTTAGCGCTTCCCCCTTGATTATAATAATAATCTGCCACTGAGGATTTTGGTAGTTATCAAAACCATCCCAGGATTCTGGGAGTGGATTCCTCTTCAAGGGGGGCTCCTTGGCGTGGTGAAGAGGCTCTTGGTCTGAGGAATTAGACCTTTGGTCTTCTTCC
>WNWK01006926.1:0-99791 GCA_009830355.1 Cherax destructor | reverse complement strand
CTGAACTGGCACCCTCACCATGCCTTACAACACTGTGTATGCCAGTTCGCTTCTTGAAGTTTTCGAACCAGCCTTTGCTGGCCTTAAATTCATCAACCTCAACACTGGTTCCAGGCATTTTCTTTACAAGATCGGCATGCAACAGCCTTGCTTTTTCACATATGATGGATTGCACAACACTATCACCCGCTAGCAGTTTTGGTTTATCCACACCAATAACAATTTCTCCATATTTTCCATTGTTTGTGATCTCTGTTTCGTTATCGTATTCACCCCTTTCTCAACATTAGCTTCCGTGATTTCCTTTCTCTTTGCCACAATGGAACTGATGGTTGATGGGTTTTCTTGTATATCCTGGCGAGCTCGGCAATACGTACACCACTATCATATTTTTCTATTATTTCTTTCTTCAGTTCTATTGTGTTCCTCACTTTCTTTACCAAAGAACTGGCACTAGGAGCTTTCTTTGGGCCCATGGTAGCTTATTTAGTAGTCACACACAATAATCAAGGGCCAAAAACAATGAATTGTTAATAAATGTTTTGTATAAACTCCTGGGGAGATGTTCACTCAAGCGTAAACAATGCTAGACTGCGTGGCAATGTGCGTGGGAGGTGCGTGGGTGGCGGGCCTACGGCCTTTGTATGTGCGCGGCACTAGTGGACAGGTCCCATACGATCGGCGAAAACTAAAATAATCGGCGAAAACTAAGACAAATTTTCCCTGAAAAAAGTCGGTGAAAACCAAAATCGGCGATAACTGGGACAAGCGAAAACCGAGGGATGACTGTATTAGCAAAATGCCATGAAGCGAAGCACTGTACAGCAGGGCCTGTCTGTATATCCATTCTGTGAAACACTCCAATATGAGAATGCAGTTTATTCTTGCACTGGTCTATGTAATATTAACTCAGTATTGGATAAATAACTGGAAAAGACAGTATGAATGCATACTACTGAAGGTGGCCTCAGAATGAGGCTGAAATATTTACTGTGTCTTTCTAATTACCTCTCCAGATAGTGGAGTTTGTTTGTATGTAGTGATGTACATCTCAGCAGTGTGCTGGTGATAGTGGTGAAGGCAAGACAGATGTTGTAGGAAAAGCTTTTTATCATGTTTTGCTATGTGGAGCTTTATCTAGTCAGGACTTGATGAAGCTCTACACAGTGAAACAGTCCCAATATAAACTTGTTCAACACTGTGTGTGCATTTTAGTCACCATGTTCCTTCGAGGAGGCTCCTTGATGCTGGTGCTCCTTGACTTACAATGGGGGTTACTTTCCGATGTGCCCGTCATAAGTTGAAAATATCACAAGTCGAATATGAATATATGATAAATAAGTAAATAAAATAACTACTGTTCTTTCTTTCTTTCAACACGTCGGCCGTTTCCCACCGAAGCGGGGTGGCCCGAAAGGAAAAACAAAAGTTTCTCCTTTTACATTTAGTAATATATACACAGTTTTGGTCACCGTATTACAGAATGGAAATAAATGCACTGGAAAATGTACAAAGGAGGATGACAAAGTTGATCCCATGTATCAGAAATCTTCCCTATGAAGATAGACTGAGGGCCCTGAATCTGCACTCTCTAGAAAGGCGTAGAATTAGGGGGGATATGATTGAGCTGTATAAATGGAAAACAGGAATAAATAAAGGGGATGTAAATAGCGTGCTGAAAATATCCAGCCAAGACAGGACTCGCAGCAATGGTTTCAAGTTGGAAAAGTTCAGATTCAGGAAGGATATAGGAAAGCACTGGTTTGGTAATAGAGTTGTGGATGAGTGGAACAAACTCCCGAGTACCGTCATAGATGCTAAGACGTTGTGTAGTTTTAAAGATAGGTTAGATAAATGCATGGGTGGGTGTGGATGGGTGTGAGTTTGGACCTGACTAGCTTGTACTACCAGGTCATTAGCCGTACTAATTCCTTAAGTGGAAGTGACCAGACCAGGTGGTCGGCTAGATAATTATATGAGTGGGTGCGGTTGGGTGTGAGTTGGTCCTGACTAGCTTGTGCTACTAGGTCAGATGCAGTGCTCCTTCCCTAAGTGAATGTAACCTGACCTGGTTGGGTCGGGGCATTGGCTTAAGCCGTTGGAGACTTGGACCTGCCTCGCATGGGCCAGTAGGCCTGCTGCAGTGTTCCTTCTTTCTTATGTTCTTATACTGGAGAAGGGGTTACTAACCCCTTGCTCCCGGCATTTTAGTCGCCTCTTACGACACGCATGGCTTATGGAGGAAGAATTATGTTCCACTTCCCCATGGAGATAAGAGGAAACAAGAACTAGTAAGAAAATAGAAGAAAACCCAGAGGGGTGTGGGTATATACATATGCTTGTATAGTGGACCCTTGGTTTTCGTTCATCTCCAAACTCGAACAATTATGTAAGTGTATTTTCGTAATTGCTTCTGTAAGTGTAGTTTTGGGGGTCTGAAATGACTAATCCAATTTACATTTATCCTTATGGGAACAAATTCGTTCGGTAACTGCACTCAAACAGCATTCTGGAAAGAATTTTCGGCGAAAACCGAGGGTCCACTGTACATGAATGTGTAGTGTGACCTAAGTGTAAGTAGAAGTAACAAGACATACCTGAAATCTTACATGTTTATGAGACAGAAAAAAGACACCAGCAATCCTACCATCATGTAAAACAGTTTCAGGTTTCTGTTTCACAGTCACCTAGCAGGACGGTAGTACCTCCCTGGGTGGTTGCTGTCTACTAACCTACTACCTTACAAATAACTACTGTTACTGAATGTAAATAAATAATTACTGTAACAGTTACTGTATTGAAAAGTAAATAAATGAATACAAGTTTATGCTATCAAAGTTTGATAACTACTAAATAACCAAAAGGCACAATACCGTGACTGAAACAATACACAAATAACTCCCACATAGGAGAGGGGAGCTTACGACGATGTTTCGATCCGACTTTGTTAATGGCCCAAGTTGGACTGAAATGTCGTCGTAAGCTCCTCCCTCCTATGTGCAGGTTATTTGTGTTTTGATAACTACTGAGTGTGCATTGCTACTGCACCATCATAAAGTCAAAATATCGTAGGTTGATCCATCATAAAGCAAGGAGCATCTGTACTAGTAAGAGATTTTTTATTCAGAAAATTGGACCTGTGCTCCAATTTCTTGAATCAAACTTGAATCCCTTCCATTTCATTCAGGCACAGTATAACCCCTACAGATTTAGTGCTTCCCCCGTGAATGTGCCGATATGCTATAATTTTGTCCCTGATTGCAGGAGTGTTTTGTGGTACAGTGTTGTGAACATTAATGAACGGTTGGCTCGTATGGACCACGTACGCTTCGTTACCGGTGGTGCGGTCAATTGTCTCACACGTCATCTTGAGCACATCAAGATTGCTCAGGTTGCCGGGTAAGAGTTTGAGGAGATATCTTCATTCATCCTCACTGAGGCATTTTTTTTTTTATTTTTGCATATAAATACTAATAGAAATGATTTTCTTTGGCGTAAGGTAAGATTTGTTCTGATATTTAACCTGGGGTAGGGAGGGTCAGCCACCCAGGATGACCTAAGAAAGTCAATGCATCATTGAAGACTGTCTTGTCTTTTTTTCATTGGGGTCCTTCAATCTTGTCCCCCAGGATGCCACCCAAACCAGTTGACTAACATCCAGGTACCTACTTACTGCTAGGTGAACAGGGACAGCAGGTGTAAGGAAACATGCCTAACATTTCTATTTGGCCGGGGGTTGAAATAAATTATCATAATTTTAAATATAACTTCTCTCCAAATGACATTTTATGGTGAAAATTTAACTAAATTTTAATACATCGTTTTTGATAAGCTTGTTCCTTCAGGTAAGGACTTGTAACCCAAGAAACTGGGGCTAATATTTCCTTCCTAGGATCAAATCCATTTATCTTTCTGTCCCCAAGTACTGTATGACCATTACAGGTTTAGTGCTAACCCTATGGTATCTGTGCATGTAGATCAACAAAAGCTAATCACCTTAAACATGTTATTTAGCTAAAATTAGCTCTCGGAATTTTTACTCATTCTGGCTCCAGACAACAAACACCATGATGGCCCATGGTCTGGTAGGCAATGCTTTCACCTCACACACTAAGTGTCCATGGTTTGATTCCCAATAAGGGTGGAAACATTGGATGTGTTTCCTTACACCTACTGTCCCCATTCACCTAGCAGGTAAGTAGGTACCTAGGTGTTAGTTGACTGGTGTGGGTCACATCCCGTGGGACAAGATTGAGGACCCCAATGGAAATAAGATACAGTCCCTCGATGACACATTGCCTTTCTTGGGTTATCCTGGTGCCTAACCCTCCGAGGTTAGAAATCCGAACAAAATCTTATATTTCCTCCCTTATTCAGACATTTAGATTTGCTTAACATATAAAATATTCACACTTTCTACTGTGCACACTATGTCTATAGATTGTTTTTTTTATTTTACTGCTGAAGTGGCTAGTTTATTGTGCACCCACTGTAACATTCCTAGACCACTTCAGAGTGCAGACACTGTGTATTACCACTTCCAGGACACAAATCCAACTAACCTGTCTCCACTCATCTCTCAAATGCACTCACACAAGCCTGTTGCATGTAAAGTTACAGGTTGTGATAATTATGTAACCGATGAAGTACAGCTTCTCCTCACTTAGTGACGTACTCGTTTACCTACGACTTAGACTTAAGACGGGCTCTTTGACTAGTATAATCATAATCAAAATTGTACGTCTTCTCTACAAGACTTATTAAAGCCATATAGCTGACCTAATAGAATACGTACTCAATTCTCTTGTATTCACTGTAACTCATCTAATGACCATATGTACTGTTATTGCCTTCTATTAATCTTAAGGTAATTTTAAGTTTTCCCAAAATGCTCTGCATATAGAGGGGCTTTTGGCATGTACACCCAACTATATTCTTTTGTATAAACATGTATCATGTCAAAATAAAATATTATTACAGTGGACCCCCGGCTAATGAACACCCCGGAAATCGTACAATTATGTAAGTATGATATTGTAAGTGCTTGTGGAAGTGTATTTTTGGGGGTCTGAAATAGACTAACCTACGTGACATTATTTCTTAAGGAAGTAAATTCATTCGGTAATGGCACTTGAGCAGGCTTCTGGAATGAATTTTGTTCGTTAGCCGGGGGTCCACTGTATTATTATTATTATTATTATTATACATGCGTACCTAAATGTATATTAGAGCTGATTTCCTCTAGTCTACTTATTAAATATACAGTGGTACCTCAGTTTTCGTACAGTTCCCAACTCGAACAATTATGTAAGTGTATTATTGTAAGTGTTTTTGTAAGTGTATTTTTGGGGGTGTGAAACTGACTAATCTAATTTACATTTGTCCTTATGGGAACAAATTCATTCGGTAATGGCACTCGAACAGAATTCTGGAATGAATTATCGACGAAAACCGAGGTACCACTGTACAATACACTGCTGTATCAACATACTACCATTATAGTATGCTCCTCACTTTAGTGATGAATTCAATTACTGATGTGGTTTTAGTAATGGAACTCCGTCGTTATGTGAGGAGAGGCTGAATAAGATTTTAGCAAAATTCAGAAACAGAAATAAGATGATTTTTCATTGCAGTGAAGCTCGTGGAGAGAGAGGTATATTCCACTTAGTTCCTCAGTTGTGTTCACCTGAGAGAGAGAGAAACTTCCTTCGGCTGGTAGCAGAGATGCTCATTTCTCGCTGCCTCCCATCAGAATACTCCCGATGTACACCATTGCGTACTCTCCTCAAGGAACTCCTGGCCTGTAAAGGTTAGTTAATAAACTGATGCCCTTCTTTATACAATACAACTTTATTTCTTTTCTGCAATATACAAAATGTAGTTTACATGTAATAAAATATTTTTAAGTACCATAGAAAGCTACCAGCATGTAGTTTATTTTGGACAGACTAATCCTAATTCTTACAGACTACTTATTAATTTTTTGTACTCATTCATACAACTAATAGATGATCTTGGGTTGAGCCTACAACACTTTTTCTTGCACTAAATGGTCCACACATTTTTAGCGTCTCACATAAATGTATACGTAATATCTACTTTTAACAAACTGGTCATATCCCACCGAGGCAGTGTGGTCCAAAAAGAAAAACAAAAATTTCTCTTTTTAAATTTAATAATATATACAGGAGAAGGGATTATACATGTAATATCATATCCAAATAATAGTTATGAAACATCAAACTTCTAATGGTTTAACTGCCCATTAATGAATTTGCAGACTTAAGTTTTTTAACTGATTCTGAGTTGCTATTTCAATTAACCCAATAAGTAAGACACATGTGTAGCAATTAGGTATCTTTATTCTGAAATGTTTTGCCTACACAGTAGGCTTCTTCATTTGAATAGAGAAGAGGCAGCAGAAGCAGTAGAGATATAAAGACGATGTATATACTAGTTCATCACCCTTGAAGACGTAGTTTTGAGGTGATTACATCTTAAAGGCTTCTGCTGCCTCCTCTGTATTTGACTGAAGAAGCCTACTGTTGCACATGTCTCTTAACCCTTAAACTGTCCACACATAGATCTACGTTGACGCGCGTAGTGCACTGAATATTTTGAGAAAAAAATAAATTGTTCTTTTTGTTTAAAATGAAGAGCGCATTTTTTTGGCATCTCCGAATTTTGTAATACTGCGCACTGAGTGCACAGACCCATTCTCTAATGTCTAGGCAACTCAGGCTTATCGTGGCAAGGTTAAAAGCATTTAAAAAAAAACGTAGATCTACATTCAGAGCAGTACGCGAGTCAACGTAGATCTACGTGTGGACAGTTTAAGGGTTAATTATCAACTTGTCTGTATTGTATACCATTATTATATTCACATCATTTAACCCCCATCTTTCTACTTATGTCCTTCCCTTAACATTACCACCACCACTTCCCACCCTGACTCTCATTCAGGTGAAGCCCCTATGGGTTTAGTGCTTTTGATGAATATGGATATGCTGGCCATTAATGGACAGTACATCTAACCAGTTTTCCTGGTTAGATGTACCATAAATCATAGAACAGGTGGGACTCAATACCATGACAAGCGAGTCCTAAAGCTCGCAGGTCATTGTGCAGTCATGCTATTGCAATTTGATGAGGTCATGATTCATATCATATACTACTACAGTGGACCCCCGAGTTACGAGCATAATTCATTCCAGAAGGCTGCTCAAGTGCCATTACCGAAAGAATTTTCTCCCTTAAGGAATAATGTCAAGTAGGTTAGTCCATTTCAGACCCCCAAAAATACACTTACAAAAGCACTTACAATATTACACTTTCATAATTGTGCGATTTCCGAGGTGCTTGTAACTCGGGGGTCCACTGTACTAATACAGTGGTACCGGTTTACATATTTCATTCAGAATGCTGTTCAAGTGCCATTACCAAACAATTTATCTCCTTAGAAAAGTTGTAAAATAGACTAGTCCTTTTAGACCCCAAATTACACTTACAAAGCATTTAAAAAAATAAACTTACATAAAAGGGTGAGTTTGGGGACCATCGTAAACCGGGGTACCACTGTACTAATAATAATAATGATAATCTTTATTTCTACAAGTACATGTACAAGGTATACAGGCCTAACTAACATCAATGACATACTGCTATAAGAATAACAATAAAAAAAATTATTTTAGCATGATACATGTTTTTACAAAGGAGTGTAACAATTTGGTGAACATGCCAAAAGCCCCTTTATATGCAAAGCATTTTGGGCAAATTAGATCGGTTTTGTCTCAGGATGCGACCCACACCAGTAGACTAACACCCAGGTACCTATTTTACTGCTAGGTGAACATAGACAGCAGGTGTCTTAAGGAAACATCCTAATGTTTCCACCTATACTGGGGATCGAACCTTAGACCTCAGTGTGTGAACTGAGTGCACTACCAATTGAGCTATGAGCTTATGACATCTCCACTGCCTCAAGTATAATGTACTATGAACATTATGCCAACATTGTTCCATACCTCTCAGTAACTAGTTTTTAGTAGTTATTTAATTTGATTTTAATATATTGGTCCCTATTAACAGAAATATTAATGAGATTAGAATTAGCTGATTTGAGAGTAAACATAAACTTTCGAATGGCAGTAAGTTGCTTTGTCTGACTTTTTTAAGGTTTATACTAGGTAATTTACATACTGTGCCTTGTGGCCTGGTGGCTAAAGCTCTTGCTTCACATGGCAAGCATCTGGGTTCGATTCCAAGTGAGGGTAGAAACATTGGGCATGTTTCTTTACTCTGGTTGTCTATGTTCATCCATCAGTAAAATGGGTACCTGGGAGTAGTTGATTGGTGTGGGTCGCATCCTGGGACAAAACTGACCTAATTTGCCCGAAATGCTCTGCATAAAAGGGGCTTTTTATATAGTATATAGTATCTCATTGATGTCAGCTAGGCCTGTATACCATGTACATGTACTTGTAGTAAATAAATATACATATCATTATTATTATTACATACGTATTTTGATGTATGATAATTGTACTTATGTGTATCTATACCTAAATAAACTTACTAGTGAAGTTTTAATCAAAATATGTCACCAGTTTCATGACAGTATGGGAAATGTTCACAGTGTTCTAGCATGGGAAATGTTCACTCTTCTAGCATGGAAGTTACTGAATGAACAATGGTGAACATGTAACCCACTCCAACTCAACTCAACCAAAAAATCTCCCAATTACTTAAATCTTAAAACTTCAAAACTAAATTCCCAAAGTTCATACATTAATAAATACTACATTATAGTATAAATACCTGCCCCCCACACCGAATTGAAGCATTCTCATACTGTAAACTACTTCAACAACGCTCAGTGTTATTTTCCCATAATATAATTTCAATATTTACTATTGATATAACCAACCTACAAAATACTTTCACCTTGTCACAATGTAATATCCTCAACTTGTAATTTGAGTAAACTTATTATCTGCTATAAATAAAAACAAATGTTTAACTTTAACAAACTTGATCAATTTCTCTAGTATTAAGTAGTCTATAAGCCATTAGATTTAGTCTGCCCATAATGCCATGGCATGATAGTGGCTCTCTTTGCACAGCAATTCATAATTGTACACAAAATCTCTATGTAAAATTGCAATGAAATAAAAATATTATTACAGTGGACCCCCGGATTACGTACTTCTCCAAACTCGAACAATTATGTAAGTGTATTTTTGTAATTGCTTTTGTAAGTGTATTTTTGGGGGTCTAAAAGGACTAATCTAATTTACATTATTCCTTATGGGAACAAATTCGTTTGGTAACGGCACTTGAACAGCATTCTGGAACGAAATAATGACGTAATTCGGGGGTCCACTGTATTATTATTATTATTATTAATAAAACTCGTAACTGCTAATGAAAATATGAAGCGTGGCTTGAAATGTTTAGTTTATGTTGAATGAGGTAAATTCCCATAACTGAAATATGGCTGAACCTTGGTAGGATAGCATGGAAACCCTTCGAGGAAAGTACATGTTGTTGAAGGGCTCTTGATCCAAAGAATTGGAACTACCCTTCCTTGACTGAAGCTTATTGCCTCCCATTCCCCAAGACACTGATGACTTCATTTTCAGTTTTTGAACCGATGATTGATCGAGTCTGCGACCCAGACTGGATTAATCAGCAACTGGTGTCGTACCTGCGACAGCAACATGCAGCGGAAGAGCTCCACCGCCGAACTTACATGTACGCAGCCAGTTATGAAGACTTCATCACACTCATTCACGATTCCACCGACATTCACGACCTCGAGCATCTCAGGTAATGGATTGTCATTTTCACACCTAAAATAGTGCTAGCGAGTCTTGCTCAATAATATTTCTGATTTATCAGAAATACTCTTTTTCAAATATTTTTTAAAAGACTCTAAGCACCTTACAGTTTTTTGCCTTGTGCAATACAGCATTTAGCATAGCATTAGCTCCCTATTTTACATTTGGTTTGATAGCTATTTTATTTTTTCTATGTTAAATTGATTGGGAATGGAACATATATCTAATCTACTTGATTATTTATAGTAATAAATATTTTTATAGTAATAAATATTTTTATACTTTTGAACTGTGCAGTTATGGAAACATATACCGTATATATACATGAAATTTATGGTGGAAAAAGGCTATATGGAAATGTAAAACTGCCTAAGATACTTTTCTAATGCTTATAATAATAACAAACCACAGTATCGGTGGAGTTTGAACTCCAGACCAGTGCATACCTGGAGTACCTGGAGAGAGTTCCGGGGGTCAACGTCCCCGCGGCCCAGTCTGTGACCAGGCCTCATGGTGGATCAGGGCCTGATCAACCAGGCTGTTACTGCTGGCCACATGCTGTCCAACGTACGAACCACAGCCTGGCTGGTCAAGTACCGACTTTAGGTGCCTGTCCAGTGGTCTATTGGTAATCCCCCTTATGTATGCTGGGAGGCAGTTGAACAGTCTTGGGCCCCTGACATTTATTGTGTTGTCTCTTAACGTGCTAGTGGCACCCCTGCTTTTCATTGGAGGGATGTTGCATCGTCTGCCGAGTTTTTTGCTTTCATGGGGAGTGATTTTCGTGTGCAAGTTTGGTACTAAGCCCTCTAGGATTTTCCAAGTGTATATAATAATGTATCTCTCCCGCCTGCGTTCTAGAGAGTACAGGTTTAGGAACTTCAATCGTTCCCAGTAATTGAGGTGGTTTATCTCAGTTATGTGTGCCGTGAAGGTTCTCTGCATAAGTGAGTGGCTTACACACTGGCCTGGAGTTTGAACTCCAGACCGGTGCATAAGTGAGTGGCTTACTCACTGGCTTGGAGTTTGAACTCCAGACCAGTGCATAGGTGAGTGGCTTACACACTGGCCTGGAGTTTTACAACTCACTCCCCATGAGTTCAAATCCCATCCATGCCATGGTTCGTTTGCAATTGTGTTATTACGATTTCGTGAGTAATAATAATAATAATAATAATAATAATAATAATAATAATAATAATAATCCAGTACTTCTGGATAGTTATGCAGAGTGGCTCTGAAAGCCGAATATAGTGTTAATCTTCACTCTGGGCACGTGGGCTTCAGGCAACCTGGGTAAACAACTTCTACATTTGCATTACGTTTTTAACAAATAAAAAGTACTATTTATTTGACTGCCTGTTTAGAAATTCTTGGCATGAGTGGTGCAACAGCATGCCTCTGTAACTACAGTATAAGCAGAATGTAGCTGAAGAATAGTCACATTAAGCATTAAGTAAGTTTATTTAGGTACAGGTACACATAAATACAGTTATCATACATAGTGTAAATTACCTAGGATAACATTACTGTGGATGGAATAGTTTACCAAAAACCGTACTTAACCCTTTCAGGGTCTGTGCTGTAGTTCTATGGCTTTGAAGCCAGGGTCCGTGCCATAGTACTACGTGATGAGCTCGGCTCACTCAGATAAGCTGTGAGCAGTGAATTTGGGACTAAATATGATAGAATGGATCGATGTAGTAAGTGTGCACCATGTAAAATAAATCTTGCAGGACACAGTGCATAATGAGGAAAAACCTGCATCCATGTTTTTTATTTAAAACTGTAACTTTGTGGTGTATTTTTGTATGGTTTTTATGGTTGTATTCTCGGTTTCTTGGTCTCATTTGATAGAATGGAAAATATATTACAGAAATGGAGATGATTTTGATGGTTTTGAGGACTCAAAATAGCTTGAAATTGAGCTCAAAGTAGCAGAAATGTTCGATTTTTGCTGATGTTCAAGAGTAAACAAATCACGTCACATGTCCAATACACATCAACTGGTGGGTCTGATATGCATTCACGAATGTGCTGATATTTGTACAATTATTACAATATTGCATAGCAGTAAATATTTTATTTTTTGTGTGAATAAAAATGATTTGTGTATACTTGGAGTATACCTGGAGAGGGTTTGGGGGTCAATGCCCCCACGGCCTGGTCTGTGACCAGGCTTTATGGTGGATCAGGGCCTGATCAATCAGGCTGTTACTGTTTGCCGCACATAAACTGACCTACGAACCTCAGCCTGGCTGATCAGGTACTGACTTTAGGTGCCTGTCCAGAGCCTTCTTGAAGACAGCCAGGAGTCTATTGTTAATCCCCCTTATGTATGCTGGGAGGCAGCTGAACAGTCTTGGGCCCCTGACACTTATTGTGTTGTCTCTTATTGTGCTAGTGCCCTGCTTTTCATTGGGGGGATGTTGCATTGTCTGCCGAGACTTTTGCTTTCGTAGGGAGTGTTTTCATGTGAATTTTCCAAGTGTATATAATCATGTACCACAGGGTAGCTTTCTTGGCCCCCTTCTTTTCCTTTATACAATGATCTTCCAAGCATATCACAGCAACTTATGCCTATTCTCTTTGCTGACAACATGACTTTTGTCATCTCCCACCCAAAGCTAGCATCATTCATCACTATTGTTAATGAAGAACTCGCAAAAATAGGAACCTTGTTGACCGTCAATAAACTTACACTTAATATAGACAAAACTTTTTACATTATGTTTGGGGGTAGAGCAAGTGAGGTCCAACTAAACATTATGCTTAACAACACGCTTATTGCTAAACATAAAGAGGGAAAATTCCTGGGTCTTCACCTTGATAGCAACCTGAAATTCAACACCCATATCCAACACACAACAAAAAAAAAGTTTCTAAAACAGTTAGCATCTCAAAGATATGTTACTATGTACCACAAACAGTACTACTTACACTATACTATTCACTAATATACCCCTACCTCACCTATGCTATTTGTGCCTGGGGTTACACAACGACAAATCACCTAAAACCAATAATAACCCAACAAAAAGCCGCAGTGCGAATGATCACACAATCCAGTGATAGACAACACCCCACTCCCCCTACTCTTCAAAGACCTAAACCTACTCACTATACAAAACATTCACTCATACTATTGTGCAACCTACATTTACAGAACAATCAATTCTAACATAAATCCCGACCTGAAACGCTTTCTTGACAGTTGCAATAAGACTCATAGACACAACACTAAGCACAAAAGCCTCTATGACATTCCCCGTGTCAGGCTAAATAAAGTAAAGTAAAGTAAAGTAAATTTTATTTCATTGCAGATTACATAGGTATTGGTAGTTACAATATAAACTGAGTGCAAGGAGAGCCACTGACATGCCATGGCATTAGGGGCAGCTTAATCTAGTGACTTATAGACTATGTACATAATATTAGAGAAATTTATTGAGTTTATTCTAGTTAAAATTTGTTTTCAAATTACAGTATGATGATATTATACTGTTAAAATTATTATATGATGATATTAGATATTAAAAATGCAGTATTAGAATGTGGGGCAGAAGTGTGTGGCTATAGGAGGGTGGGTGCAGGAGGAAAGAGGAGTGAGTGGTGGAATGAAGAAGTAAAGGGTGTGATAAAAGAGAAAAAGGTAGCTTATGAGAGGTTTTTACAAAACAGAAGTGTTAATAGAAGAGCAGAGTATATGGAGAGTAAAAGAAAGGTGAAGAGAGTGGTGAGAGAGTGCAAAAGAAGAGCGGATGAAAGAATGGGAGAGGCTCTGTCAAGAAATTTTGCTGAAAACAAGAAAAAATTTTGGAGTGAGATAAACAAGGTAAGAAAGCCTAGGGAACGAATGGATTTGTCAGTTAAAAACAGAGTAGGGGAGTTAGTAGATGGGGAGCTGGAGGTATTGGGTAGATGGCGGGAATATTTTGAGGGACTTTTAAATGTCGATGAAAAGCGGGAGGCGGTAATTTCATGTACTGGCCAGGGAGGTACAACATCGTTTAGGAGTGAAGAAGAGCAGGATGTGAGTGTGGGGAGGTGCGTGAGGCATTACGTAGAATGAAAGGGGTAAAGCAGCTGGAATTGACGGAATCATGACAGAAATGTTAAAAGCAGGGGAAGATATAGTGCTGGAGTGGTTGGTATTTTTGTTTAATAAATATATGAAAGAGGGGAAAGTACCTAGGGATTGGCAGAGAGCATGTATAGTTCCTTTATATAAAGGGAAGGGGATAAAGAGAGTGTAAAAATTATAGGGAATAAGTTTACTGAGTATACCAGGTAAAGTGTATGGCAGGGTTATTATTGAAAGAATTAGAGGTAAGACAGAGAGTAGGATTGCAGATGAGCAAGGAGGCTTTAGAGTGGGTAGGGGATGTGTAGATCAAGTGTTTACAGTGAAGCATATATGTGAACAGTATTTAGATAAAGGTAGAGAAGTTTTTATTGCATTTATGGATTTAGAAAAGGCATATGATAGAGTGGATAGGGGAGCAATGTGGCAAATGTTGCAAGTGTATGGAATAGGTAGTAAGTTACTGAAGGCTGTAAAGAGTTTTTATGAGGATAGTGAGGTTAGGGTGTGTAGGAGAGAGGGAGATTACTTCCCGGTAAAAGTAGGTCTTAGACAGGGATGTGTAATGTCACCATGGTTGTTTAATATATTTATAGATGGGGTTGTAAAGAAGTAAATGCTAGGGTGTTGGGGAGAGGGTGGGATTAAATTATGGAGAATTAAATGCAAAATGGGAGTTAACACAGTTACTTTTTGCTGATGATACTGTGCTTATGGGAGATTCTAAAGAAAAGTTGCAAAGGTTAGTGGACGAGTTTGGGAGAGTGTGTAAAGGTAGAAAGTTAAAAGTGAACATAGATAAGAGTAAGGTGATGAGGGTATCAAACGATTTAAATAAAGAAAAATTGGATATCACATTGGAGAGAGGGATTATGGAAGAAGTAAATGTTTTCAGATATTTGGGAGTTGACGTGTCAGCGGATGGGTTTATGAAGGATGAGGTTAACCATAGAATTGATGAAGGAAAAATGGTGAGTGGTGCATTGAGGTATCTGTGGAGACAAAAAACGTTATCTATGGAGGCAAAGAAGGGAATGTACGAAAGTATAGTGGTACCAACACTCTTATATGGGTGTGAAGCATGGGTTGCAAATGCTGCAGCGAGGAGGAGGCTGGAGGCAGTGGAGATGTACTGTCTAAGGGCAATGTGTGGTGTAAATATTATGCAGAAAATTAGGAATGTGGAAATTAGGAGAAGGTGTGGAGTTACTAAAAGTATTTGTCAGAGGGCTGAAGAGGGGTTGTTGAGGTGGTTTGGTCATTTAGAGAGAATGGATCAAAGTAGAATGACTTGGAGAGCGTATAAATCTGTAGGGAAAGGAAGGCGGGGTAGGGGTCGTCCTAGAAAAGGTTGGAGGGAAGGGGTAAAGGAGGTTTTGTGGGCGAGGGGCTTGGACTTCCAGCAAGCATGTGTGAGCGTGTTAGATAGGAGTGAATGGAGACGAATGGTTTTTGGGACATGACGATCTGTTGGAGTGTGAGCAGGGTAACATTTTGTGAAGGGATTCAGGGAAACCAGTTAATTGATTTAGTTGGACTTGAGTCCTGGAAATGGGAAGTACAATGCCTGCACTTTAAAGGAGGGGTCTGAGATAGTGACAGCTGGGAGGGACTTTTCTCAGCTGTCGTATCTGAGCTCCTCTGCAAAGACAGTGATTATGTATGAGTGTGGTGAAAGTGTTGAATGATGATGAAAGTATTTTCTTTTTGGGGATTTTCTTTCTTTTTAGGTCACCCTGCCTCGGTGGGAGACGGCCGACTTGTTGAAAAAAAAAAAAAAAAAATTAGATTGTAACAAGTGTTTAGGAGAATGGTAATATGAAATTGAGATTATCTTAAGGAAAATAACATTGAGCATTTTTGACAGTAACTTATAGTATGAGTATTTAGTTTTGGGTGAGTAGGGGGTAACATAATAGTAACATATTAAAAATTGAAATTATCTTATAGGAAAGTAATATTGAGCATTTTTGAAAGTAGTTTATAGTATGATTATTTAGTTTTGGGTGAGTAGGTGGTTTTTGAGTAGAGCCTTAAATTGATTTTCAGACAAGGTTATCTTAATATTTACTGGTAATGAATTCCAGATTCTGGGGCCCTTTATGTGCATAGAATTTTTACATAGGTTGATATGAACTCGGGGTATATCAAAAAGGGATCTGTATCTTGTGTTGTGGTCATGGGTCCTATTAAAGTTGGTGAGGAGAATTTTGAGCGGAGGGTTTATATTAGAGTGTAAAGTTTTATATATGTAGTAGGCACATGAATAGGTATGAATGTTCTTTACGGTGAGTAGTTTGAGACTTTTGAATATTGGTGGAGTATGCTGTCTAGAGTGGGAATTTGTTATCATTCTGACTGCAGCCTTTTGCTGGGTTATGAGTGGTCTAAGGTGATTTAATGTTGTTGATCCCCATGCACAGATTCCATAGGTGAGATAAGGGTAGATAAGTGAATGATATAGTGCAAGGAGAGCTGATTGTGGCACATAATAGCGTATTTTTGATAATATGCCTACTGTCTTCGAGATTTTCTTGGAAATTTGTTATATGTGTGTTTGGAATTTAAGGCTACTGTCAAGGTGGATTCCTAGGAATTTTCCCTCTGTGAGTCTTGTGATGAGTGAACCATTGAGCGTTATGTTAAGTGGAACACTTGTGGCTTTGCCTCCAAACTGTATGAAGTAGGTCTTGTCAGTATTGAGAGTAAGCTTGTTAGTCGTCATCCATGTTGATATTTTCTGTAATTCGGCATTAACCCTTTGACTGTCGCAACCCCTAATCCTGAGGTGTCTCCTGTTGTCGCAAAATTTTGGAAAATAAAAATTATTTATTCCTATGAAATGATAGAGAATCTTTTCCCGATGGTAATAACACCAAAAGTACGAAATTTGATGGAAAACTTACGGAATTAAGCTCTTGCGAAGTTAGCAATGTCGGCGATATATACGCATCGGCGATTTCGCCGACTTTGAGCCCTATTTTCAGTCAATTCCATTGTTACAGTCGACTAAACTCATACTATTTCTTTAGAACTGCATTTGTTCTATTGATTGAGTACAAGAAACAACCAATTTACCGATTTCAACTACCCAATAAAGTGGTCAGAAATTGGCAATTTGGCCAATTTCATGCAAAATAAAAAAATGTCAATTTCAAAATAGGGTCCAGAATAAACAATGCAGACATTCCTGGCACTAAAATAAGATGTTATCTGTTCATTAGTCACGTCTTTAGGCCCCTCTTATATTACTCTTGCTTTCTTTTTGATTTTTTATTCACACAAAAAATAGAAGATTTACCGTTATACAGACTATTGCATTATTGTAAAAATGGTATAAATAATATCAGTGCACTTGTGAAAGAATATTAGAATCACCAATTCATGTGTATTGGACGCGTGGCGTGATTTGTTTACTCTTGAACATTTGCAAAAATCAAACATTTCCCCTAATTTGAGCTCAATTTCAAGGTCGTTTTCATCATGAAACTAATCAAAATCATCTATATTTCTGTAGTATGTTTTCCATTCTATCAAATGAGACCATAAAAAAGAGAATACAACCATAAATACTGTACGAAAATACACCTCAAAGACGGTGTTTTAATCCAAAAAAGCGGTCAGAGTTTTTTTTCTCTCATTATGCACTGCGTGCTGCAGGATTTTTTTTATACAGCGCACACTGACCATACAGACCCATTCTCTCATATGTGGGCCTACCAGCTTTCTCCCGCTTGATTTGAAGCCGCTAGAATTTGTGAGTATATATACGTCCGAAACAGTGGCTCGTAAGACGTATATATACGACCGAAACAGTCAAAGGGTTAACTAGTCCAAGTTGGACTGAAATGTCGTCGTAAGTCTCTTTCTCCTGTGTGTGATAGTAATAATAATAATAATATCTTTATTTACTACAAGTACATGTACAAGGTACAGTAGACCGTCATTTAGCACGAGATTATGTTGCACGTTACAGGTATTGCACGATTGAAGAATTGCAGCACATTATTATCTAATATGACGTAAAAATAATATTACACGGTCGCGGGAGGGGAAAAAATTCTGAGCGCGCGATCGCCCGCGGTGGGTTAAACCATTGAGTCAGTGGGGGAGTCGTACTGGTATCCCCCGCCACCCTCACCCACCCATACATCCCTCCCAGCGTTCAGTTTGGTTCATACGCGTGCAGGACGACAATAATCGGGAAACTCGCTGTGTTTATTTACATACATTTTCTCATTTTCATTGCATTTTCATAAATCTACCAAGCAATCATGGCACCCAGTAAGCATACAAGTGTTCCAGCAAGTGACAAGAAAAGGTTTAAGCTTTTAAGTCTAGGAATTGCAAAGTTTGAGTGATTGACTGACTGACTGACTTACTGAATGACTGACTGACTGACTTACTGAATGAATGACTGACTGACTTACTGACTGACTTACTGACTGACTTACTGACGCACTGAGACTTACTGAATGACTGACTGACTGACTTACTGACTGACTTACTGACTGACTTACTGACTGACTTACTGACTGACTTACTGACTGACTGACTTACTGACTGACTTACTGACTGACTTACTGACTGACTTACTGACTGACTTACTGACTGACTTACTGACTGACTTGACTGACTGACTTACTGACTGACTTGACTGACTGACTTGACTGACTGACTTGACTGACTGACTTGACTGACTGACTTGACTGACTGACTTGACTGACTGACTTGACTGACTGACTTAACTGACTGACTTGACTGACTGACTTGACTGACTTACTGACTGACTTGACTGACTTACTGACTGACTTGACTTACTTACTGACTGACTTGACTGACTTACTGACTGACTTGACTGACTTACTGAATGACTTGACTGACTTACTGAATGACTTAAAGTTAGACACTCAGTACAACCATCGACTTCAGTTCCAGAACCTCTGCCATCCACCTCAGCCCAGTAGGGCCACAGCATAACTCCACTCTCTTCACAATCATCCACAAACATCAGCACCCAAAATTTAAGGTAAATACTATTATTTCTGTTACATTTGTAGTCTTAAGCAGTAAAAACAACATAATACATCACGATAATGAACTACAATTACATATTCACTTTTATTTTTGTAAGATCTATTGGTCTAAAAAAAACTTGTTTGGCTTTTTGGGGACTCCTAGGAACGTAACCCTGTTTTTCCCATAAGTTCTTTTAATTATCTAACATGACGTTTTCAGGAACATAACTACCGTGGTACGTAAATGACGGTCTACTGTATACAGACCATAGCTGACATCAATGACATACTACTATATAGAAAGCCCCTTGTTATGCAGAGCATTTTTTGCAAATTAGGTCAGTTTTGTCCCAGGATGCGACCCACACCAGTCCACTAACACCCAGGTACTCATTTTACTGCTGGGTGAACATAGACAACCAGTGTAAGGAAACACATCCAATGTTTCCACCCCTTCCCCGGGAATCAAACCCAGACCCTCACCGTGTGAAGCAAGAGCTTTTGCCACCAGGCCATGGGGCACCGTGAATGATAGTGAAAGTGTTTCTTCGGGTCGCCCTGCGTCGGTGGGAGACAGCCAGCGTGTTAAAACAAAAAAGTAAGGGTTATTTATTTATTAATCCTAGAAGGAAATGGATATGAAGGTATTCACTCAAGGCATCTTCATTGAAAATAAAGATGTCCTGAGACCTTAATCACTTTAAATACGTACATGTATTTGAAGTGATCAAAGTCCAAGGACCAGAGCACCATCATTAAAGGTGTCCTGAGTGAATGCACGCTTATCCATTTCCTTCAAGTTGTCGATGGTCATTTGCCTTCATACTCCAAAACAGTCCTAGCCTATTCAGGCTGATAAGTTCTGCCTGAAGCAAGGGGCTAGTAACCTTTTATCTGGTATAAATTACTAAATTTAAAAAGAATTTTTTTTAGGTCACCCTTCCTGGGTGAGATACAGCCAATTTGCGGAAAAAAAAATTATGCCTGAAAAGCCTATCATTCTGTATATAATATACATACAGTATTTGCTTTCAAACTGTCAGATTATTTTGTTGGCTTGTTTTAATTATATATGAGTTTAGTATGTGACTGCTGGAAATGTTCCATTCTTAAACATATGTTAATGCTATTTTTTGACAATGTATTGGAAGTTCTTTAATGAGTACTGTTACAGTAATTGGGATTTTTGAAAGTTAGAATTATTTTAACTTGAAACTTTTTTGCCATTTAAATTGCACTATTTCATCAATAGTTTTCAGGGCATTTAGAAAAGGCATTCATGTCCATTGTTTCACTATACTTTGTTTTTTTTTGTTTGTGTGATGGATATGATGTTCTACTATTGCCTTTGGCCTTTGGTAGTACACTATCAAACTTAGTTTTCATAGTAGTCTGTGACCTGCTGAAAAATTTGTTTTTATTTGTCAGCTTTGACAACTTCTTAGAGTTGGTTTTAGCCTCTGAAAGCACGGAGGATATGCTCAGGATCAGGTGAGGGCACACTTACTTGCATCATCATGCAGCTTGGCCTAATTGCTGTCTAAAATGCTTTGACCCTTGCAAAGGGTCAGTATGGCTGTGGGTTTTTCAGGAGGGATTTTGGTTGCCTGGTATATTTCTTATTTGCTGACAAACGATGCATCTTGAAGTGGATTTTATCTTTAGTTACTACTCTTCTCCACATGCGCATTTGGGCATGATCGGTGATGATACCCTCTTTATCCATGCATCCATTTCAAAATTTTGTGTACATGACTAAACCTTATGCTTTATAATTATCACTGAAAATAAACAGATTTTTACTATCCTGTGGAAATGCGGATATTTGAGGGTTTAGTTAAAGAGGTACTCGTATACCAGGAGCATAACTCACATTTTGAAACTTATGATAGAAATAGTGATGATACTGTGTACAAGTGCTCCTTGACTTGCAGTGGGGTTATGTTCCAATGAATCCGTCATAAGTTGAAAATATCTTAAGTCGAATGTGAATGATACGCTTAATAGATGCGTAAATAAATAGCTACTGTCACTGAATGAGTAAATAAATAAATTACTGTAGCTAACTGAATCCCAGTATTGAAATTTTAATAAATGAATACAGGTTATGGACTTGCCGCATTCATGCTGGGTAATAATCTCAAAGTTTCATCATCATAAAGTAAAAATATCGTAAACCATCGTAAGTCGAGGAGCATCTGTACATTGCCTAAAAGTTGTCAGGGCTATAAGGCAGGGTAGGGTCAGATATATGTGCAGTAGAAAATTCTAAGTCGCAGTACTGCATCTGAAATGATTCACCACTAAGTGACATACTGGAGATTAAAATTTGATGATTTTATTTAGTCCATTCTTGACTTGTATCAAGTTGTGTGATGTGCTGTATGACCCTTGTGGGTTTAGTGCTTAGTTATGATTATAATAATAATAATAAAGTTTTGAGATACAAGTGTAGAAAACCAGATGACAGATCTTGACTGTCTCCTCGTGTCTCCTGCTCTGACCTTGACTGTCTCCTCGTGTCTCTTGCTCTGACCTTGACTGTCTCCTCGTGTCTCCTGCTCTGACCTTTACTGTCTCCTCATGTCTCTTGCTCTGACCTTGACTGTCTCCTCGTGTCTCCTGCTCTGACCTTGACTGTCTCCTCGTGTCTCCTGCTCTGACCTTGACTGTCTCCTCGTGTCTCCTGCTCTGACCTTGACTGTCTCCTCACCACCTCTTACTTGACCTTGGCTATCTGATAACCTTTTACTTTACCTTAATGGACTTTTTCAGTTAAATTATGGTGTAAAATAATAATAATAATAATAATAATAATAATTATTATTATTTTTATTATTACATATTACAGTGAACCCTCGGTTAACGAATACCCCGGAAATCGTGCAATTATGTAAGTATAATTTTGTAAGTTCTTGTGGAAGTGTATTTTTGTGGGTCTGAAATAGACTAACCTACGTGAAATTTTTCCTTAAGGGAGTAAATTCGTTCGGTAATGGCACTTGAGCAGACTTCAGGAGTGAAGTTTTTACGAAACTCGGGGGTCCACTGTATTATTATAGAATTAAGTAATCCCATCTTCATATGCAACTTTAATTGCTACTTTACAATGCAGGTCCTGCCTCATTTATGATTTTTTTTATGTAATATCTATTACAGTATTATCTCTAAGGATAGTTATTTTACAGAAGCATTTTTAAATTATCACTGATTTCACTGTTGTACTTGCAAAATTATTGCTGATTTCAGGCTATTATAATTTCAAAATCATTAATTTCATTGTTGTTCTTTCAAAATTATCACTGATTTTGCTGTTGTTCTTTCAAATTATCACTGATTTCACTGTTGTATACTTTCAAAATTATCACTGATTTTTCTGTTGTTCTTTCAAAATTATCACTGATTTCAGACTAGTGTAACTTCAAAATAATCAGGGATTTCAAGCTATTAAAATTTCATTGATACCCACTGAGCAAAAGTATATTTTTTACATATTAAATAAAAGTGTATTTGACAAAAATATTTTTTCATGATTGTTGTATATTCAAGGGCCTTGAAAAATTTGAAGTTGGTAAAGCATAAATAATTTTTGTTGAAGAAGCATACGGTATTAATTTCTTTTTAAAATTTCAGCAATTTATTAGCTATAATTCAGTTTTTGTATAGAAAATACAATAGAACCTCTGTATCCATGGATTCGGTTTCTGCGGTTTCAGTTATCCATGGTTTCCGTGGACCAAAAATAACCCTTAATTTTGCTTAACCCTTTGAGGGTCTGTGCCGTAGTACTATGGCTTTGAACTCTTAGTCGGCGCCGTAGAACTATGCCACGAGATTAGCTCACTCTGATAAGCAGCGAGTGGTAAATTTGGGCCTAGATATGAGAGAATAGGTCTGGGGAGTAAGTGTGCATTATAGTATAAAAAAAACTGTCACACGCAGTGCATAATTGGAAAAAACTTTGTATTTTTGGTTTAAAATAGCAACTTTGCAGTGTATTTTTGTATGGTTTTTAAGGTTGTGTTCTTGGTCTCATTTGATAGAATGGAAGATATATTACAGAAATAAAGATGATTTTGATTGGTTTCAGGAATGAAAGTAGCTTGAAATTGAGCAGATATGTAAGGTGATGAGGGTATCAAACGATTTAGATAAAGAAAAATTGGATATCACATTGGAGAGGGAGTATGGAAGAAGTGAATGTTTTCAGATATTTGGGAGTTGACTTGTCAGCGATGGGTTTATGAAGGATGAGGTTAACCATAGAATTGACGAAGGAAAAAAAGCGAGTGGTGCATTGAGGTATCTTTTTTTTTTTTTTTTTATTAACACATCGGCCGATTCCCACCAAGGCAGGGTGGCCCGAAAAAGAAAAACTTTCATCATCATTCACTCCATCACTGTCTTGCCAGAAGGGTGCTCTACACTACAGTTATAAAACTGCAACATTAACACCCCTCCTTCAGAGTGCCGGCACTGTACTTCCCATCTCCAGAACTCAAGTCCGGCCTGCCGGTTTCCCTGAATCCCTTCATAAATGTTACTTTGCTCACACTCCAACAACAGCACGTCAAGTATTAAAACCATATGCCTCCATTCACTCCTATCAAATATGCTCACACATGCTTGCTGGAAGTCCAAGCCCTCGCACACAAAACTTCCTTTACCCTCCCTCCAACCTTTCCTAGGCCGACCCTACCCCGCCTTCCCTCCACTACAGATTTATACACTCTCGAAGTCACTCTGTCTCGTTCCATTCTCTCTACATGTCCAAACCACCTCAACAACCCCTCCTCAGCTCTCTGGACAATCGTTTTGGTAATACCGCACCTCCTCCTAATTTCCAAACTCCGAATTCTCTGCATTATATTCACACCACACATTGACCTCAGACATGACATCTCCACTGGAGACAAAAAACGTTATCAATGGAGGCAAAGAAGGGAATGTATGAAAGTATAGTGGTACCAACACTCTTACATGGGTGTGAAGTTTGGGTTGTAAATACTGCAGCAAGGAGGTGGCTGGAGGCAGTGGAGATGTCCTGTCTAAGGGCAATGTATGGTGTAAATATTATGCAGAGAATTCAGAGTGTGGAAATTAGGAGGTGTGGAGTTACTAAAAGAATTAGTCAGAGGGCTGAAGAGGGGTTGTTGAGGAGGTTTGGTCATTTAGAGAGAATGGATCAAAGTAGAATGACTTGGAGAGCATATAAATCTGTAGGGAAAGGAAGGTGAGGTAGGGGCTGCCCTCGAAAAGGTTGGAGGGAAGGGGTAAAGGAGGTTTTGTGGGCGAGGGGCTTGGACTTCCAGCAAGCATGCATGAGTGTGTTAGATAGGAGTGAATGGAGGCAAATGGTTTTTGGGATCTTACGAGCTGTTGGAGTGTGAGCAGGGTAATATTTAGTGAAGGGATTCAGGGAAACCGGTTAGTCAGACTTGAGCCCTGGAAATGGGAAGTACAATGCCTGCACTTTAACACTGCACAAATAACCCACATATAGAAGAGAGGAGCTTTCGATGACGTTTCAGTCTGACTTGGACCATTTACAAAGTCACACTAACAAATAGAAGAGGAGGGAGTATATATGTAAGCTTGCCTATACTATATACTACCTCCTCCTCTCCTTTTTGTTAGTGTGAATAAAAATTCAAAATGGAAAGCAAACATAGTACAGTGGTACCTCGAGTTACGATGGTCCCCAAAATCGTCCTTTTATGTAAGTTTATTTTTTTAAATGCTTTTGTAAGTATATTTTTGGGGGTGTAAAAGGACTAGTCTATTTTACATTATTCCTTATGGGGATAAATTCGTTTGGTAATGGCACTTGAACAGCATTCTCGAACGAAAAAATATCGTAACTCGAGGTACCACTGTATAAGAGAGGTCTGAACAGAGGAAATGTTTTTTTAGTGCCAGGAATGTCTGCATTGTTTATTCTAGACCTGTTTATAAATTGGCATTTTTTTTTAATTTTGTGTGAAATTGGCTAAAATATCGATTTCTGATCACTTTATTTTGTAGTTGAAGTAGGTAAATGGGCGTTTTTTTGTACTCAATCAATAGAATGTAAGAAATACTAGCGAAATAGCTACGAGTTTGGCCAAAAATAGGGCTCAGAGTGGGTGAAATCGCCGATGTGCAAATATTACCAAGACCACTAACTTTGCCAGAGTGTAATTCTGTAAGTTTTCCATCAAATTTCGTACTTTTGGTTTCATTACCTTTGGAAAAATATTCTCCATAGTAATTTCATAAGAATTTTTTTTTTAAATTCTTCGACCCTGAGAGCAAGTTTCAGATCAGGGGTTCTGACCCTGAAAGGGTTAATACTGACACCAAAGCACAAAAGTAGTGATGGTGGTAGTTCTTCAAAGCCTAAGAGAATTCATGAAGTGCTTCCCATCAGTGAAAAAGGGCTAATTCTCCACTTACTGTGTGTAATTTATCAATTAAGCTTTATCATAGGTATGTATCTAAACAAAAAATAATTTATATATAGGGTTCACTACTATCTGCTATTTTGGGTACCCACGGTAGGTCTTGGAACATTTTCCCTGCGGATACAGGGGAGGGGACAACTGTAGTTCATAAAAATGATCATTCTAAAAGATTATGAATTCTCCAATTTTACTAAGGTAAAATTCTTTATTATGGTTACAGCTGCCTCTGCTGTTGTTGAGGTGCTATTAGTAGTATTCCTAGTAGTTTATCAGAGTCCATACATAGAATACAACACTTTGAAGATTGAAAAACCACTCTCTTTGTTAGGTTCAATGAATGACTCGTGTTGTTTTAAAAAAGTTTCCATGGCAACGACAGTTCCTAGAATATTCAACAGAAATTGGAAGTATCATATTCAAAGGTTTAACAATACTGATAAGTTGAGTAAGACACAAGTACAGCACTTATGTATCTTTATTGACAAAATGTTTCACCTGCACAGCAGGATTCATCATCGAGTGTAGAGGTGAATACAGTGCCGGAGGACTTAGAAGTGGAGAGGTAGTTTGAAGGGGATCAGTCTCTCAGCCTTGGTAGAAGATACACAAATAACCTGCACATAGGAAAATAAAACTTATGACAGTGTTTCAGAGCATCTTAGATCTTAACTACTATTACTTCTGTTACTACTACTACTTCTTCCACCACTACTTCCACCACTACTACCACTACTACTACCTCTACTACTACCACCTTTACTACTACCACCACTACTACTACTACTACCTCTACTACTACCACCACCTCTACTACTTCTACTACTACCTCTACTACTATCTACTACCCATTACCTCTGCTTCTACCTCTACTACTACCATTATACTTCCACGTCCTTATTCTCCTGCCCCGCTCCGTCTCTCATATATAGTGGCTCCCTTCGCGCTTCTGTATGACTAGTTAATGGTCCAGGTCAGACTGAAACATCATCATAAGTGTGGACCCTCGGTTAGCGATGGCGTCGGATACCGATAAAATCGGTTAGCGATACATTTTTACGTCAAAATATTGACTCCGTTTACGATGATCTACTCGGTTAACGATATTCGTCCCGGACGCGTCCGCGTGGCCCAGCTGTGCGGGCACTCCCAGGAGCGTCAGTGTGCTATTGCTTACAAGCGAGAGCGACCACCACTCACTCCACCCACGCATTCATACCAGTATATTGTCATTATTCCACTGTTTTTAGTGCTTGCAACTGCTAAATAAGCTACCATGGGTCCAAAGAAAGCTCCTAGTGCCAGCCCTGTGGTAAAGAGGCTCAGAAATACAGTAGAACTGAAGGAGGAGATAATAGAAAAATATGAAAGTGGAGTGCGTATCACTGAGCTGGCCAGGCTGTATGGTAAAGCCTATTCTACCATCGCTACCATTGTGGCCAAGGGAAATACACGTAAAATCAAGGAAGCTGTTGTTGCAAAAGGTGCATATGTGATCACAAAACAGAGATCGAAAGTGCTGGAAGATGAGGAAAATTTGTTGTTGGTGTGGATCAACGAGAAACAGTTAGCAAGAGATAGTGTTTTGCAGGCAATAATATGTGAAAAAGCAAGGCAGTTGCATGATGATCTCGTCAAGAAAATACCTGCAACGAGTGCTGAAGTGAACGAATTTAAAGCCAGCAAAGGCTGGTTTGAAAGATTTAAGAAGCGAAGTGGCAGATATAGTGTTGTGAGGCATGGTGACGCAGCCAGTTGTGACAAAAGTGCGGCTGAAAAATATGTGCAGGAATTCCAGGGGTACATAGAGGCTGAACAATTCCAACTCCAACAAGTGTTCATTTTTGACGAAACAGGCCTGTTTTGGAAGAAAAGGCCAAACAGGACCTTCATTACACAAGAGGAAAAGGCACTCCCAGGACATAAGCCAATGAAAGACAGGCTAACTTTGATGCTTTGTGCTAATGCCAGTGGTGATTGTAAAGTGAAGCCTTTACTGGTGTATCATTTTGAAAATCCCCGAGTGTTTGGCAGATGCGGTATCACCAAGTCTAATTTGTGTGTGATGTGGAAGTCTAACAAAAAGGCATGGGTCACAAAGGACATTTTCTTAGATTGGTTCAATACCGTGTTTGACCCCAGTGTGAAGAAATATCTCCAGGAAAATAATTTGCCACTTAAGTGCCTCCTGATAATGGACAATGCTCCTTGTCATCCTCCAAACTTGGTAGAGAAAATTGTGGAGGACTTTAAGTTCATCAAAGTGAAGGTCTTGCCCCCTAATACCACTCCTCTCCTCCAGCCCATGGACCAGCAGGTCATTTCCAACTTTAAAAAACTCTACACCAAAGCAATGTTTCAAAAGTGTTTTGATGTGACCAGAGACATGCAGATGACCCTAAGAGACTTGGAAAAATCATTTCCATATCCTGGGAGGGAGTGACTATCAGGACTTTGAACTCTGCCTGGAGAAAATTGTGGCCAGACTGTGTCCTAGAGAGGGATTTTGAAGGTTTTGGGGCTGAGCCTCAGAACCCTGAGCCTCAGCCTCAGCCTGAGCCTGTTGTGGAAGAAATTGTGGAACTGGGCAAGTCCATGGGGTTGGAGGTGAGTGGTGAGGATGTGGAAGAGTTGGTGGAGGAGCACAATGAAGAGCTAACCACTGAAGATCTGCAAGAGCTTCAACAGCAACAGCAACAACAGACCACAGGTCAGGACAATGGTTCAGAGGAGGAGGAGGAGGTGGAACAGAGATGGAAGAAGGTGCCTTCTTCAGTGATTAAGGAGATTTGTGGAATGTGAAGCAGGGTGCAAGGCTTTATGGATGAATATCACCCTAACCATGCTGTTGCAGGCCGTGCTGACAACCTGTACAATGACACTGTGGTGTCCCATTTCAGGGATGTTTTAAAGAATCGCCAGACACAGAGCTCCCTGGACAGATTTTTTGTGAGAGAAAGTTCCAGTGACTCTCAACCTGGTCCTAGTGGCATTAAAAGAAAAAGGCCAATAACCCCAGAAAAGAACTTGCCACCTGCAGTGTTAATGGAAGGGGATTTCCCTTCCAAACACTAGCATACTACTCCATCCTTTCCCCTCCTCCCGTCTTCCACACATCAACAACTCTTCAGTAAATGTAAGTGACATGTTATTGTACTATATTTACATGTATTTATTTATTGTTCATAAAATTGTGTGTACATAAATGCATGTCTTATGTTGTAAAAAAATATTTTATTTTACTACTTTTGGAAG
This sequence comes from Cherax destructor, assembly GCA_009830355.1. Classification (NCBI taxonomy): domain Eukaryota; kingdom Metazoa; phylum Arthropoda; class Malacostraca; order Decapoda; family Parastacidae; genus Cherax; species Cherax destructor. Next base: position 71,149 of record WNWK01006926.1, on the reverse strand, counting down.
TCTGGAACGGATTAATTTTATTTCCATTATTTCTTATGGGGAAAATAGAATCGGATAACGATATTTTCGGTTACAGATAAGCCCTCTGGGACGGATTAATATCGCTAACCGAGGGTCCACTGTGTGTCTCCTGTGTGTGTGTTATTTGTCTATTCCAGTTTGTGACTCTTTATTCTTTCTTGATAGAAGATGATCAGTCACTTTGCCTTAGGTGAAGAAATATGAAGGGGCCAACTGAACTAAAAACAATATGGATGCTTTGTGAAATATTGGAAAGTGTGCAAAGACTTGAAGGCAACAATGAATTTTTTTCTGCTTTCTTGCATGCACAGTATTTGTTTGCATTTCTGATGTTTAGCAATGTATAAGTTTTTTTAAAACTATGCATGGCCTGTTCCTTGATAATTTGTATATGGTTTATTCATGAGTAGAGTGTATTGTAGTCCAACTTTAAATGAGTTTTTTGCTAATTTTATATTGTGTTTATATGTGTAATTCTGTATACATAATAGAATAGTCATAATTTTATGAATGTACTCGTACTTTCAATTTTTCAGTGTAGTTGCGATTTCTCCCATGTGCATATAAAGCATAGATCTCTCACAGTGTTGTTATTGTAATAGTATTTGTCTAACATTTGTCATTGTTATATGCAAATAATGAGGGACCTGCTTTACACAGGCACAGTCTACTAACATTGTTGCTTTCATGCAGGCGAAATATAATTAACGAGATCATGCAAGCAACTGCTATCAACAACCTGAAGAAAGCCAAAGGAGTGGACCTCAGCAGGGAAAGTACACCTCAGGGGTCTGGAAAGGGCGATTTGCTTCAGGTACACATCAATATGACTAGGGTATATAAAGAATGAAAAGGCACAATACCGTGACTGGAACAATACACAAATAACCCACACATAGGAGAGAGAAACTCATGACGACACTTCGCTCCAACTTGGACAATTAATTAGTCGCATACTAGTTACAATACACACCGAAATTTATGATGATATTTCGGACCGAAACATCATCATAAGTTTCTTTCTCATATGTGAGGGTTATTTGTTAGTGTAGGGCATATAAATCTGGGGTGAGGATTAAGGATTAAAGATCCTTTATTTCAGCATGGTATAATGTTTGTACAGAGGTGGGTGACATTAAGGTGTGCATGCAGAAAGCCCCTTAGTATGTAGAGCATTTTGGGCAAACTTAAGACTATCTTAAGATTAACAAAAAAAGGCACAATACCGTGACTGGAACAATACACAAATAACCCGCACATAGAAGAGAGGAGTTTACGACGACGTTTTGGTCTGACTTGGACCATTTACAAAATCACACTAACAAAAAGAAGAGAAGGAGGGAGTATATATAGAGGCCAGCAGACAGGGGCAGGAACAAGAGAGGAAGTGGTGGAAGAGTAATAGTGGTAGTAATAGTAGTAGTGGAGTCAGTCATATACTAAGAAAGAAGAGCACTGCAAGGGAGCTAGTGGCCCACATAGGGTAGGGGCAAGAACACAGTGGGGGTAAAAAATAATAATGAAGGACAAAGAAAACATGTTAAATATAATAATAAATTCTTCTCATTTCCCAAATCCTGTATGATTCCTACAGGTTGTGCTGTATGGCTCTGTGGGTTTAGCACTTTCCTCATGAATATAATAGCTACTGTACCTTCTATTCCCTAGATACTATAGGACTCCTCTTGGGTTTTGCACTTCACCGTGAACTGTCATATCTGTGCACCTCCAGTGGCAAGACAGTAATAGTGTGAATGATGGTGAAAGTGTTTCTTTTTTTGGGTCACCCTGCCTCAGTGGGAGAGAGCCAGTGTGTTAAAAATATAATAATAATAATAATAATAATAGTGATAATAATAATACAGTAATACATATAATAATAATAAAGTACAGCCTCTCCTCACTTAATGACAGGGTTCCGTTCTTAAGAGTAAGTCAGTAAATGAATTGGTTGTTAAGTGAGGAGCATACTATACTGGTAGTGGATTTGTGTTAACCATCGTTAGATAATTTTTTAATGTCACCTTTGCACCATTTATAACATTTCTGGTATATTTTTAAATGTTTATACACTAGTGTACTGTATAGTATACAGTGGACCCTCGGTTAACGAATACCCCGGAAATCGTGCAATTATGTAAGTATAATGTTGTAAGTTCTTGTGGAAGTGTATTTTTGGGGGTCTGAAATAGACTAACCTACGTGAAATTTTTCCTTAAGGGAGTAAATTCGTTCGGTAATGGCACTTGAGCAGACTTCAGGAGTGAAGTTTTTACGAAACTCGGGGGTCCACTGTACTGTAATAAACAGAATAGAGGAAATCAGCTCTAATATACATGATTTAGGTTTGCATACTGGTTGGAGAACTGGTTGTAATACACAAATAACCCGCACATAGAAAAGAGGAGCTTACGACGACGTTTCTGTCCGACTTGGACCATTTACAAAGTCAGTGTGACTGTAAATGGTCCAAGTTGAACCAAAACATCGTCATAAGCTCCTCTCTTCTATGTGCGGGTTATTTGTGTATTGTTCCAGTCACGGTATTGTGCCTTTTTTTGTTATAACTGGTTGTAAGTCTGAGTGGTTGGTAAATGAGTACGTCGCTAAGTGACGAGAGGCTGTAATATAATAATAATGCAGTACAGCCTCTCCTCACTTAGCGAAGTACTCGTTTACCAATGACTCAGACTTATGACAGGCTCTCTGACCAGTATGCATACCTAAATAATGTATATTAGAGCTGATTTTCTCTATTCTGTTTATTACATATATACAGTACACTACTGTGTAAAGCTTTAAATTTTTTTTTTTTTTTTTTCAACAAGTCGGCCGTCTCCCACCGAGGCAGGGTCACCCAAAAAGAAAGAAAATCCCCAAAAAGAAAATACTTTCATCATCATTCAACACTTTCACCACACACATACATAATCACTGTCTTTGCAGAGGAGCTCAGATACGACAGCTGAGAATTGTCCCTCCCAGCTGTCACTATCCCAGACCCCTCCTTTAAAGTGCAGGCATTGTGCTTCCCATTTCCAGGACTCAAGTCCAACTAAATCAATTAACTGGTTTCCCTGAATCCCTTCACAAAATGTTACCCTGCTCACACTCCAACAGATCGTCATGTCCCAAAACCATTCGTCTCCATTCACTCCTATCTAACACGCTCACACATGCTTGCTGGAAGTCCAAGCCCCTCGCCCCAATACCTCCTTTACCCCTTCCCTCCAACCTTTTCTAGGACGACCCTACCCCGCCTTCCTTCCCCTACAGATTTATACGCTCTCCAAGTCATTCTACTTTGATCCATTCTCTCTAAATGACCAAACCACCTCAACAACCCTCTTCAGCCCTCTGACAAATACTTTTAGTAACTCCACACCTTCTCCTAATTTCCACATTCGAATTTTCTGCATAATATTTACACCACACATTGCCCTTAGACAGGACATCTCCACTGCCTCCAGCCTCCTCCTCGCTGCAGCATTTGCAACCCATGCTTCACACCCATATAAGAGTGTTGGTACACTATACTTTCGTACATTCCCTTCTTTGCCCCCATGGATAACGTTTTTTGTGTCCACAGATACCTCAACGCACCACTCACCTTTTTTCCTTCATCAATTCTATGGTTAACCTCATCCTTCATAAACCCATCCGCTGACACGTCAACTCCCAAATATCTGAAAACATTTACTTCTTCCATAATCCCTCTCTCCAATGTGATATCCAATTTTTCTTTATTTAAATCGTTTGATACCCTCATCACCTTACTCTTATCTATGTTCACTTTTAACTTTCTACCTTTACACACTCTCCCAAACTCGTCCACTAACCTTTGCAACTTGCTTTAAAAATATAGTACTAAAAATGTTATAAATGTGCAAAGGTGACATTAAAACAATATCAAAAATGGTTGACACAAACTCACTACCATTATAGTATGTTCCTTGCTTAGCGACAAATTTGTTTACCGACATGGTCTTGGGAACGGAACTCCATCATTAAGTGAGGAAAGGCTGTATGTAATAATAATAATAATAATAATTTTTTGTGTTCTTATAATAGGCCAGGAATCTAAAGCGTTACATTAACCAGCTGACCTATGCTAAGGCCCAGTGTGAGCGCAGGATACATATCCTCAACAGTGGAAAGGGAGCAGTAGAATTGGGCGGAGGTGGAGGAGTTGGCAGTTCGGATGTTACGACAAGTTTGTCCGATTCGTTCTCTCACTCTCTACAGAACCTACCTGGGAGGAAGGTTGGTATCTCAGTGTATGACCCATATGGGTTTAGTGTTTTTTCGCTAATATAATAAATATGTGTAAGTTGCAGTTAAAAAGACGTGTTGGAGGGGGGTAAGGGAGGTTTTGAGTGCTAGGGGCTTGAACATCCAGCAGGCTTGTGTGAATGTGTTAAGATAGTAGTGAGTGAAGGCAAGTTATTTTTATGGCTTGATGTGTTATTGGAATGTGAGCAAGGTAACATCTATGCAGGGATTCAGGGAACCTGGTTAGCTGGACTTGAGTCCTTGAGGTGGGCAGTACAGTGTCTGCACTCTGAAGGAGGGGTGGGGATACTGTAATTCAGAGGGCACATGAATTGTGAGGTCTATGTACCTCTGACAATATAGCTATTGAATGATTGATGGTAAATGGGTTTCCTTTTTTTGGGTTGCCTTACCTTGGTGGGAGACAGCCATTGTATTAAAAATATGATAATAATAATAATAATGTATATTAGTACATATAACATTATTTTTGTTTATATTTAAATTTGTTGCAGAGAATAATAAAATATTTTTATTAAGTCTCAGTTAATGGAGGGTCATCTCTATTATTTTAGTAATGCAGTATTCTCTGTTCTAGATTCTTATGTTCCAAGCACTGCTGGAGTCTGCATTTGCACGTCGTTACTTCTCGATCTACCTCGATGAAATTGGACAAGGTGCCTTCATCAGTTTTTGGTCAGCAGTTCAAGAGATCCGTCACGCAGACAAGAAGTTGCACCACCAGTTAGGAACAGAGATCTACTATACTTATCTCAGCCCTCATCCTCCTCCAGTCAAGGTTGATAAGGTACGTATATACATTAGTGTACTCACCTGTTTGTGATTGCAGGGATCAGTTCTCAGCTCCTGGCTCTGCTTCTCTGCTGACTCCTACTGGGTTTACTCTCTCATGGCTGCTGGAGCCCTATTATACCTATTCTTAAAACTGTGTATGTGTGTGCCTGCATCCCTTGTGGGCATACATATGTATATGGAGCAGGATAGGTTCAGCAAGAGTGTGAATAAATGTGGGGTGGATGGTAGGAGGCATAGTTGTACCAGGAAGGGTTGGAGGGAAGGGGTGAAGGTAGTTTTGTTAGATCGGTGTAAGTGAAGACGAGGGATTTGACATGCTGTCAGAGTGTGAGAAAGGTAACTTTATAAAGGGATTCAGAGAAACCGGTTAGCTGTACTTGATTCCTGATGGTGGAAAGTACAGTGCCTGTGCTCTGAAGCAAGGGTAAGGATATTGCAATTTAAAAAGTTATTTGAATTGTTATGTCTGTGCACTTCCAGTATGACAGCTAAGAAATTGGCGTTGGTGATTTTTTCTTTTCTTTGTGTCACCTTTTACCTTTGAACAAAACAGCTGATATTTATTGTATAAAGACACCCTACAGAAATGGAAAAATAGTTGGCAAAAGATTTGGCAATAATAAAAATGCCTTATAAGTGGCATGAGGAAGTAGTGGGAATGTATGCAAGGGTCATACTTAGCTTCAAATATGACCATAAGATTACAGGTTAGCCAGACTTGAGTCCTTAAGGTGGGAAGTACAGTGCCTGCACTCTGAAGGAAGGGTGGAGATATGTTGCAGTTTTTGAACTGTAGGATTGGCATTCCTCTGACAGTGAGTGATGATCAAAGTGTTTCTTCTCTTTCAGGTCACCCGGCCTTGGTGGGAAATGGCCGATGTGTTAAAAAACAAAAAGTCCTATTTTTTTCAGTGATTGCAAAAAGCTTTTGTCAACATTTTTCTATTCTGGAGGGTGTTTTGATATGTTATCCACCAAGGGTGACCCAAAGAAGGAAACAAATTCACCAACCCCCTGGTTGTCTTCAAGACCCTGGGTTGTCTTCAAGACCTCTGGTTGTCTTCAAGACCTCTGGTTGTCTTCAAGACCCCGGGTTGTCTTCAAGACCTCTGGTTGTCTTCAAGACCTCTGGTTGTCTTCAAGACCCCAGGTTGTCTTCAAGACCTCTGGTTGTCTTCAAGACCTCTGGTTGTCTTCAAGACCTCTGGTTGTCTTCAAGACCTCTGGTTGTCTTCAAGACCTCTGGTTGTCTTCAAGACCTCTGGTTGTTTTCAAGACCTCTGGTTGTTTTCAAGACCTCTGGTTGTTTTCAAGACCCCTGACTGTCTTCAAGATCCCTGTCTGTACATGACCAGCTGGACTGTGGTTCATATATTGGATTGCATGTGACCAGCAGTAACAACCTGGTTGATCAGGCTCTGATCCACCATGAGGCCTGGTCATGGACCAGGCCATGGAGATGTTGACTCCTGGAACTCCCTCCAAGTATCACTCATTCCCTGGCTGTCTTGCTTGAAATGACCCTCTGAACTGCATCATCCCTACCCATTTTTCAGACTGTAGGAACTACTTCCCATATAAAAAAATAGTTCAGCTAACTGGTTTCCCTGAACCACTTCATATAGTATATTACATTGCTCACACTCCAACAGCACATCAAATCCCCCAAATTACTTGTTTTTACTCAAAAACCCACCTAAAGCCAATAACCCAACAAAAAGCCGCAGTAAGAATTATCACGCAATCCAATGCTAGGCAACACTCCCCCCCTCTTCAAAGACCTAAACTTACTCACTGTTCAGAACATTCACACCTACTACTGTGCAACCTTCATTTACAGAACCATAAATTCTAATATTAACCCTGAACTAAAACACTTTCTTGATAGTTGCAACAGGACCCATAGACACAATACCAGACACAAAAATCTCTATGACATTCCCGTGTCCGGCTAAATCTCTACAAAAATTCAATGTACATAAAAGGGACCTAAAATCTGGAACTCCCTGTCTGAAAACTCTAGAACTGCACTGTAGGCTTAATCACCATCTTCAAAACTACAGTTAAAAAACATCTTATCTCCCTAACACCCCATCATCAGCTAACTACATAAAAACCACCTATTCTCTTTTTTATATCATGAACACATCCAAAACAAAATAGATTTACTCTCGAGATCTGTGATTCCCCCTAATTTACACTTACACTCACCCAAATGACTGTAAACATAAAATTCCTAATACAGTGGACCCCCGGATTACTTACTGCTCCAAACTCGAACAATTATGTAAGTGTATTTTTGTAAGTGCTTTTGTAAGTGTATTTTTGGGGGTCTAAAAGGACTAATCTAATTTACATTATTCCTTATGGGAACAAATTCGTTCGGTAACGGCACTTGAACAGCATTCTGGAACGAAATAATGACGTAATCGGGGGGTCCACTGTATAGCCACTGCCTAATAAATCATAAGTTAGCCCTAAGTTTGCCTAAGATACTTTCCAAATATAGGAGCTTTAATAGAAACAGTGTATCATGCCAAGACTTAACCATTACCATTACTAAATTTTCTAATTGTAATATTGTTATATGTTTTGTACTACCTCATTATTATATGTAAATCTAATTAATCACTTCAAATACCTAACTTTTATATCAGTATGCAATAAGGTATATTAAATGTACTGCTCCATAACCTGTGTCAGTATAGAGTAAGAATTAGGATTAGTCTGCCCGAAATGCCTAGGCATTCTAGAGGCCTTCTTTGTAATTAATATTTTATAATATGTAAACCACACATTGTAAGTTTTGCAAGGAAATAAACATTTTCATTTTCATTTTCACATGCTATACAATATCTTACAGTACATGTATTCTTCTTTCAACAAACCGGCCATATTCCACTGAGGCAGGGTGGCCCAAAAAGAAAAACGAAAGTTTCTCTTTTTAACTTTAGTAACGTCTTATATACTGTACAATATATTATACAGTGGACCCCCGGCTAACGAACAAAATTCATTCCAGAAGCCTGCTCAAGTGCCATTACCGAACGAATTTACTTCCTTAAGAAATAATGTCACGTAGGTTAGTCTATTTCAGACCCCCAAAAATATACTTCCACAAGCACTTACAATATTATACTTACATAATTGTACGATTTCCGGGGTGTTCGTTAGCCGGGGGTCCACTGTATATATAGCCTTGTAATTAATTAATTTTACAAAATTATTCAGTGGGAGACGGCCAACGTGTTAAAATAAAATGATTTTTATAATTAAATTGATTTATTTTGTTTAATTGAATATAATTCAACAGCACCTTATTTTCAGATAAAAATTTAATAAATAAAATATATGAAATACTGATAAATGCGAAATAAGACACGTGCAATGTTAGAATATTTTCATGAGAAAATGCTTTGCCATGAATTGCCATGCGTGGTGAAACATTTCCTCATTAAAATATAATGTTGCACGGAAGTTTTCATATAGTGAAATGCAAAATTAGAGTAGTTAGTGTTTATTTTGCTGTTATAATGTTAGTATTAAAAAATCTGAAGAATCTCATGCATTTACACTTCAAAAATAAGTGTGTAAACTATTTACAGCCGACTCTGCGTGGTGTAGAAGCTTTTCTTTTGGGCAACAGAGGCCCGGAAGTTTTGTATGAAATTGGAGAAGAGGTGGAGCGGACCCTGGAAGAGCGCCACTACACTGGCTTCTTGGTGTCGTCTACATATCATGCTATGCTCCATCAAGCAGCTCTCCAGGGAGTGGATTTCATGACAGAATGTGCGGGTTAGTGCTGGTCTAACCTAACCAAACCTAGCCTAACCTAACCTAGTTTAGCCTAACCTAGCCTAACCTAACCTAGTTTAGCCTAACCTAGCCTAACCTAACCTAGTCTAGCCTAACCTAACCTAGTCTAGCCTAACCTAGCCTAGCCTAGCCTAGCCTAGCCTAGCCTAGCCTAGCCTAACCTAGCCTAGCCCAACCTAGCCTAACATAGCCTAAACCTAACTTAACCTAACCTAACCTAACAATACATACAACATTCCAAAGGTGATTTATTTTTAATGCACCGACTGTCTCCCACCGAGGTAAGGTGATCCATAAAAAAGATAAAACACATTCACCATCATTCATTCAATTGCTGTCTTGCCTCACTTCCCACCTCTAGGACTCAAGTTCAGCTAACTGGTTTCCTTGAATCCTTTCAAGAAAATTGGTTAGATATACAGTAAAACCCTCGCATCCACGGATTCGTTTTCCTCGGTTTCAGTTATCCACAGTTTACTGTGGCCCAAAAATAACCCTTAAGTTTGCTTAATAATAATAATACCAAAGTAGTGATGGTAGCAGTTCTTCAAAACCTAAGAGAAGCCATGAAGTGCTTCCCATCAATAAAAAAGTGATAATTCTTGACTTATTGTGCATATTTTGTCAATTAAACTTTATCATAGGGATGTAGGTAAATGAAAAGCAACTTATATACATATAGGGTTTACCACTATCTACAGTTTTGGATATCCACTGTAGATCTTGCAATGTATCCCCCGCGAATACGGGGGACTACTGTATTGTACTTTCGGTGGGAGACCGCCAGCGTGTTAAAAAAAATCTAACTGGTAATAATCTTTGTTGTTAATTTAAATCACTGGTACAGTGGAACCATATTTTTTTTCTTGTACTTTAGTACATACAGTTTTAACCCTTTGGGGGTCGGTGCCGTACTAGTACGTTTTACGAGCAGGGGTTGGTGCCGTACTAGTACGCCCAAATTCTAGTGGCCTCAATTTAAGCAGAAAACGTCTGGTAGGCATACATATGAAAGAATGGGTCTATGTGGTCAGTTTGCACAGTATAAAAAAAATCCTGCAGTACACACTGCATAATGAGAGAAAAAAAACTCTGACCGTTTTTTTCGATTAAAACAGCGAGTTTGCAGTTGATTTTCGTATGGTTTTTATTGATGTATTCTCGTTTTCTTGGTCTCATTTGATAGAATGGAAGATATATTACAGAAATAGAGATGATTTTGATTGGTATGACAATGACAAGTACAGTGGTACCCCGGTTACTGATGGTCCCCAAACTCACCCTTTTATGTAAGTTTATTTTTTAAATGCTTTTGTAAGTGTAATTTTGGGGGTCTAAAAGGACTAGTCTATTTTACAACATTTCTTAAGGAGATAAATTCGTTTGGTAATGGCACTTGAACAGCATTCTGGAATGAAAAAATATGTAAACCGGGTACCACTGTACCTTGAAATTGAGCTCAAAGTAGCGAAAATGTTTGATTTTGACGATGTTCAAGAGTAAACAAATCACACCATGCCTCAATACACATCAACTGGCGAGTCTTATATTCATGCACAAGTGCTCTGATATTATTTATACCATTTTTACAATGATGCAGTTGTATACATAACAGTAAATCTTCTATTTTTTGTGAGAATAAAAATTCAAAATAAAAAGCAAAAGTAATGGAACAGGGCCTGGAGACGTGACTAATGAACAGAGAACATGTTATTTTAGTGCCAGGAATGTCTGCCTTGTTTACTCTGGACCCTATTTTGAAATTGGCATCGTTTGAAATTTGTGTGAAATTGAAAAATTGCCATTTTCTGACCACTATTTTGGGCAGATGAAATTGGTAAATAGGCTGTTTCTTGTACTCAATCGATAGAAGAAAAGAGTTCTAGCGAAATAGCTATAATTTTGGGAGACTGAAACATTGGAATTTGTTGAAAATAGGGCTCAAAGTGGGCAAAATCGCAGATGCGTAAGTGTCATGGCTACCGCTAACTTCGCGAAAGCATAATTCCGTTAGTTTTCGATCAAATTTCATAATTTTGGTGGCGTTATGATCGGAAAAAGATTCTCTATCATTTCATAAGAAAAAATTAATTTTTTTTTTTCCAAAAAATTTTCGACCCCAGGAACACTTTCCTGAGAAGGCCTGTCGACCCCCAAAGGGTTAATAAATATCTTTCGGTTTCCTATCCTTTTTTTTATACATGTATTATGTTTACTTCCTGAAATACTATGCATAAAAGGGGCTTTCTATAAAGTAGTTCATATACTGCTATGTATGGTACTCTATGTAACTGTATTTGTGTATACCTGAATAAACTTACTAATCACCCTAATTGTATAATATATATTGTACTCATCTTTATAGATATAGTTTGTTTTGTATGAATGGTGAATGAATGAATGAATGGTGAATGTGTTTCCTTCTTTAAGACACCTGCCTTGGCAGAAAATGTCCGTTGAGGTAAAAAAATTATTTTTTTCAACAATATGCCTGCATCCCACTGAGGCAGTGACCCAAAGAGAAAAACAAAAGTAAAATATATACATATGTTTATTCTTTTTAGCATAAGAGGCAGCTAAAATTGCAGAACAAGGGGGCTAGTACCCCTTCTCTTGTATAAAGTACTAAATGTAAAAAGAAGAAAAACTTTTTTTTTCTTTACTGGGTCACCCTGCGTTTTTTTTTTTATTAACACATTGACTATTTCCCAGCAAGGCAGGGTGACACAAAAAAGAAGAAACACTTTCATCGTCACTCACTCCAAAAAAATATACAGTGGTGCCCCGAGTTTCGGACATACAGTGGACCCTCGGTTAACGAAAAAAATTCATTGCAGAAGCCTGCTCAAGTGCCATTACAAAACGAATTTACGTCCTTAAGAAATAATGTCATGTAGGTTAGTCTATTTCAGACCCCCAAAAATACACTTCCACAAGAACCTACAAAATTATACTTACATAATTGCACGATTTCCGGGGTATTCGTTAACCGAGGGTCTACTGTACAGTGGACCCCCGCCTAACGAGCAAAATTCATTCCAGAAGCCTGTTCAAGTGCCATTACCGAACAAATTTACTTCCTTAAGAAATAATGTCACATAGGTTAGTCTATTTCAGACCCCCAAAAATACACTTCCAGTCCACAAGCACTTACAATATTATACTTACATAATTGTACGATTTCCGGGGTGCTCGTTAGGCGGGGGTCCACTGTAATTCGTTTCAGAAGTCTGTTTGAGTGCCATTACCAAACGAATTTGTTCCCATAAGGAATAATGTAAATTAGATTAGTCCATTTCAGACCCCCCAAAAATACACTTACAAAAGCACTTACAATAATACACTTACATAATTGTTCGAGTTGGGAGCTGTACGAAACTCGGGGTACCACTGCTCATTGATTTTTCGGGTCACCATACCTTGGTGAGAGATGGCTGATGCATTAAAAAAAATGATTTTATCTTACAGACATGTTTGTTTTCAGAGGAAGGAGGTGCGGGCAGCACCGAGGGCAGCAGCACTGAATCGGTGGAGCAGATGCAGATGCAACTCTCCGATCATTCTTCCTATGCCCGCAATAAACTGGCACACCTCCAGGAAAGACTTACCAATAAACTCTTGGTGAGAATGTAGAAATAAATCTGTGTGTTTTATCATTATTATCACCTCTCTCTTAATGTCTTCTGGTGTGTGTATTGTAATATCTTGTTGCCTATTTAAATGTGATTAATATCTTGTTAGCCCTGTTTTAACATGATTAACCCTTTCAGGGTCCAAACCGTAGATCTACGCATTGTTCACAGGATCCAAGAATTAAAAAAAAAGAAATTATTTTTTCTTATGAAATGGTAGAGAATCTTTTTCTGAAGGTAATAAAACAAAAAGTACAAAATTTGGTGAAAACTGATGAAATTACTCTATCGCGAATTTGACTGTGTCATCGATATTTACCAATCAGCGATTTTCCCCACTTTGACTCCTATTTTAGGCCAATTACATTATTCCAGTTGACCAAATTCTTAGATTAGATCTTAGATTACAGTGGACCCTCGGTTAACGAATACCCCGGAAATCGTGCAATTCTGTAAGTATAATTTTGTAAGTTCTTGTGGAAGTGTATTTTTGGGGGTCTGAAATAGACTAACCTACATGACATTATTTCTTAAGGACGTAAATTCGTTCGGTAATGGCACTTGAGCAGGCTTCTACAATGAATTTTTTTCGTTAACCGAGGGTCCACTGTACTTCTATTTTATCGATTGAGGACAAGAAACTGCCCAATCAACTATTTCAAGTAGCCAATAAAGTGATCAGAAATTGGTAATTTTGCCAATTTCACACAAAGTTAAAAATATTCCAATTTCAAAACAGCATCCAGAATAAACAATGAAGGCATTCTTGGCACTAAAATAACATTTCCTCTGTTTATTAGTTATGTTTACAGGCTTTACAGATGAATTCCATTTTTATTTTTTATTTACATAAAGAATTTTTATTCACACCGAAAAATAGATGAATTACTCTTATGCAATATTGTAATAATTGTATATACACTATCAGTGCATTTGTTAACGTATATTAGACCCACCAGTTGACATGTATTGGTCGCGTGATGTGATTTGTTTATTCTTGAAAATCAGCAAAAATCAAACATTTCTGCTACTTTGAGCTCTAATTAGAAGCTATTTTCAGCACTAAAACCAATCAAAATCATCTCTACTTCTGTAATATATCTTCCATTCTATCAAATGAGACCAAGAAATCGTGAATACAACTGTAAAAACCACATGAAAATACACCACAAAGTTGCTGTTTTAATCGAAAAACACAGTCACAGTTTTTTTTCTCATTATGCACTGCATGCTTCAGGATTTACTTTATATGGTGCACACTTACCACATAGATGCATTCTCTCATATCTAGGCCCAAGTTTACCGATCACAGCTTATCTGAGTGAGCTGAGCTCATGGCGTAGATCTACGGTTTGGACCCTGTGGACAATGAGTAGATCTACGGCTTGGACCCTGAAAGGGTTAATATCTTGTTAGCCCTGTTTTAATGTGATTAATATCTTCTTACATGTGTTTTAATGTGATTAATATCTTGTTACTTTTAATGTGATTAATATCTTCTCACTGTCACATAAAAACTAACTCATCCAACTACTTCCTGTTTCTTCACCATCTCTTAGAATTTTTACATAGCTTTAAATCATAGAGCCAGTTTGGAACTACTTAATAAATTCCAATTAACTTAAGATCACTGAATTAGTTTAAAGTATTAATACTTAAAATTGTACTGTTTTTGCTACCTTTCTTTACAATAATGCATGTTTAAAATTGTACCATTCAATAACCTATGTCTAGTTTTAAGTACATTCACTCCCCTACTTATGAACAGGTTTGGTTCCGAGCGATCTTTCGTAAGTCCATTTGTTCGTAAGTCCAACACATGTACCTATACAGTATACATGAACACAGGAAAAATTCCTACTGTACACTAGTAAATAAAACTTGTTACAAATGAGGGGAATGTATGGGAGTATAGTTATACCAACGCTCTTGTCTGGGGGCAATGTGTGGTGTGAATATAATGCAGAGAATCCATAGTTTGGAGATTAGGAGGAGGTGTGGGATTACCAAAACTATTATCCATAGGGCTGAGGAGGAAATTGAGATGGTTTGGACATGTAGAGAGGATGAAACAAAATAGAATGACTTCGAGAGTGTATAAATCTGTAGTGGAGGGAAGGTGGGGTAGGGGTCGGCCTAAGAAAGGTTGGAGGGAGGGGGTAAAGGAGGTTTTGTGTGCGAGGGGCTTGGACTTACAGCAAGCGTGAGTGAGCGTGTTAGATAGGAGCGAATAGAGACAAATGGTTTTTAGGACTTGATGTGCTGTTGGAGTGTAAGCAAGGTAACATTTATGAAGGGATTCAAGGAAACCGGCAGGCCGCACTTGATTCCTGGAGATGGGAAGTACAGTGCCGGCACTCTGAAGGAGGGGTGTTAATGTTGCAGTTTTATAACTGTAGTATAAGTGCACTTCTGGCAAGACAGTGATGGAGTGAGTGATGATGAAAGTTTTTCTTTTTCAGGCCACCCTGCCTTGGTGGGAAACGGCCGATGTGTTAATAAAAAGAAAAATAAATGTTTATAATAAAGTTTGTAAATAATATAAATTCAATAAAACAAACGGTGAGTAGGAGTTGGCCAGGGCAAATTGTTCGTATTATCGAAAGTTCGCAACACAAATGTTCATATGGGGGAGAGTCTCCATAGTGTGTAAGCATTAGGATTAGTCTGCCTGAAATGCACTGCATCCTGGTGGTTTTCTTTGGTGCTAAACTACATTTTTTATACTGCATGTAAACTACATTTACATTTTGTATACTGCATGTAAACTACATTTACATTTTGTATACTGCATGTAAACTACACTTTATATACTGCATGTAAATTACATTTTGTATACTGCATGTAAACTACATTTTGTATACTGCATGTAAACTACATTTTGTATACTGCATGTAAACTACATTTTGTATACTGCATGTAAACTACATTTTGTATACTGCATGTAAACTACATTTTGTATACTGCATGTAAACTACATTTTGTATACTGCTTGTAAACTACATTTTGTATATTGCATGTAAACTACATTTTGTATACTGCTTGTAAACTACATTTTGTATACTGCTTGTAAACTACATTTTGTATACTGCATGTAAACTACATTTTGTATACTGCACTAAGAAATTGTTTTGTCTTGTTTGTAAATGTAATAACGTTGGTAGACTGACAATATGTTAGGTACAAGGACGCAAGTGTAACTAATGTGACATTTTATGTGGCAACGTTTCGCTCTCTAGGAGTTTCATGGTAAGCAACTTTTTGCTCACCAGAAGCTTAAAGATTTGACAAAGCTCCTGGAGAGCCACAATAAAAATGTCACATTAGTTGCACTTATGTCCTTTTGCCAAACATGTTTGTAAATGAACAGATGCACAATGCTCTGGTTACTTTATCATAGGCTATGTTTCACTCACCAGAATCTTTGTCAAATCTTAAAGCTCCTGGTGAGCAAAACATTGCTTACTGTATCCCACCAAGGCAGGGTGACGGGAAAAAGAAAAAACAGAAGTTTTTTACCTTTTTTGTTTAGTAATTTATGCTAAATGTAAAATGAAAAACTTTCATTTTTCTTTTTAGGTCACCCTGCCTTGGTGGGAGAAGGCTGGTACATTAAAAAAAAAATTATTGACTCTGAAGCAGGAATATATAAATCATTTATCATTTATTTCACTTTATAGTCCAATCGGTTTTTCACAATTCACTGATCAGTGTTCACGACGCTTTTCTCTGAGTATTAAGGGGCAGTATGACCTGTCAATTTTTTTTTTTTTTCCTGCTCTTCGAATTTCTTTCATTTTTTTTTTACACATAGAAGTGTTCACTCAATGTGTTTTAAAAAATATTCAATAAGATAGTCCAAACAACAACTGAAAAAAAAAATATTTACTGAAAATCTCATTTCAGGACGTTTGGCAGGAACCCGATCCTATATGTGACTACGTAAGGTTGTTTTGAGACTTGGTACCGAAAGAACAATGCTAATACGATTTTTTGTCGATGTACTTTCCTGTAAACATCTTATCTTTATTCCACAAAAAAATAAAGCATGTAACTGTTTGAATGTTGAAAAAAAAATGCCTTTAATCCCAAATAAATCCCAAAATATTTGGAATACATATTTACAAAAGTGCATTCTTAAAAATAAGAACAATCATATTTTTACCATTCCTGTGAATATTATTTCATTTAATCAAACAGTAAAAACTCCACAAAATAAAATAAGTCAATAACTTACTTCCGAGATATTCGCCTGGAAAGCGCCTGGAGCGGCGCCGGCCACCCGCCTCTGGAATTTTTTTTTTTTTTGAAAAAATCACTTGTGTTTCAATGTTTTCTTTGTAAAACTAATGTTTTAGTGTAGTTAGCCTCTACACACCGTTTTCTCTTATTTACAGACCAAAGAAAACGTTATGGGAAGGGGAGGGAAGGGGAATCATTTTTATACTCATATTGCTGATAGAGACCGCACTATATTAGAGCTCATTTTTATTCATGCTGGAGCATATAACATGTTTATATGTTATTTATAGTGTTTATTATTTCATATTAGATCAATTGTGATAGATAAATAAGCCGTAGAATTGATATTAGCATAATAATGAAATAATATATGGTGCTCTCAGAGTGGGAATTCTGCTGACGTCAGGAAATATTCCCAGATCGTTCCTGATTGGCTGGTAGACTACGTATAAGCTCCGCCCACTCTCATATGATGCCAAATCGTAAATTACACCATTAGAATGAATAATACACGAAACAGTAAAGAAAAAAATGGAAAAAAATTCTAAAAATATACGGGCTGAGAGCAGGTGAGCTGCGCACATCGCCGTCACCATACATGATATAAATGACTATAATTCTTTGTAGAAACGTCGTATTACATTGAGTCTTGTACCATTGTGTAGCCAGAGAGTTAAGCTATTTTTCTATAAGATTAACTCAATTTTCATAATTTTTTTTTTTTTTTTTTTTTTTCCGCTCGGTGACAGGTGTAGCTGCCCCTTAAGAAGGGTGTGTATGTGTGTGTGTGTATTGTTTCAGGCATTGCAAGCCTTACGTCAATGTGGGAAGGCAGATGCTAAAGTAATCACTCACCTAGAGGGGGAGATCAGCCAGCTTCGCAGCGACCACAAGCTGCTGGAGACTCACGTGGAGAGAACAGGGCTTTGGAGTGATAACATTGGTCGTTGGCGAGTCCATGTCCAGAGCGTCCAAGTGAGTTTAGAAAGTTTGTTGTTCTGGTAGTATAGGTCGTTATAACATAATTTCTAAAATATTTAGGTTAGTACCACACTTTCTTGAGTACCACCTTTCAAGAGTTCAAAATAATTGATTCAAATTGGATAAGTTTAGATTCAGAAAGGATATAGGAAAGTATTGGTTTGGAAATAGAGTGGTCGATGAGTGGAACAGTCTGCCTAGTAGGGTCATTGAAGCTAAAACCTTGGATAGCTTCTAATATAGGTTAAATAAATACATGAGTAAGAAGGATTGGATTTGAGTGGGATTTGCACACGAGTTAATAGGGTTATCAAAGCTTATTCCTTGGGTAACATTGATAATGGGTTGGGCAAATATTTTTGTTGGTGGGTTTGGGTTTGAGAAGGACCTGCCTAGTATGGGCCAGTAGGTCTTTTGCAGTGCTTCTCCTTTCTTATGTTCTTATGTTTTTAAGACACATCTGAATGTTTTAAGTTAAACATCCATTTCTGAAAGTAAAGATGTGATTATAAAATATGTTACATAGGATATCAGAGAATAGAAAGTTTACATTTTAGAATATATTTCTTTCTTTCTAGCTCATTGAGGAGAAAGATATCCCACACCTGGTGTTGTTAGTTCACCTAAATTCTGAAGAGATAAAAAGCTCATCATTCCAAGATCTTTCTTCAGCATCTGTCTCGGCACCTTCTGCTGTATCAATATCGTCCCCTGCTGCCGTGGATGCCCTCGATCCATCTGCCTTGAGCTCTGGACCTGCACATGGCTGGGTTATCGTGAGGAAATTGCCACAGCTTATTGATCTGCATAGAAAACTATGGTAAGTTACTAATGAATTTTTTTTTTTTCAACATACCAACCATCTCCTGCTGAGGCAGCGTGACCTGAAAAAAAAAGGAAGCCATAAAGTTTTTCTTGTTTTTACATTTCATAATTTATACAGGAGAAGGGGTTACTGACCCCCTTGCTCCTGGCCTTAATGAAATTTTTTTTTTTTTCAACAAGTCTGCCGTCTCCCACCGAGGCAGGGTGACCCAAAAAGAAAGAAAATCCCCAAAAAGAAAATACTTTCATCATCATTCAACACTTTCACCACACTCATACATAATCACTGTCTTTGCAGAGGCGGTCAGATACGACAGCTGAGAATAGTCCCTCCCAGCTGTCACTATCCCAGACCCCTCCTTTAAAGTGCAGGCATTGTACTTCTCATTTCCAGGACTCAAGTCCAACTAAATCAATTAACTGGTTTTCCTGAATCCCTTCACAAAATGTTACCCTGCTCACACTCCAACAGATCGTCATGTCCCAAAAACCATTCGTCTCCATTCACTCCTATCTAACACACTCACACATGCTTGCTGGAAGTCCAAGCCCCTCGCCCACAGAACCTCCTTTACCCCCTCCCTCCAACCTTTTCTAGGACAACCCCTACCCCGCCTTCCTTCCCCTACAGATTTATACGCTCTCCAAGTCATTCTACTTTGATCCATTCTCTCTAAATGACCAAACCACCTCAACAACCCCTCTTCAGCCCTCTGACAAATACTTTTCCACATTCCAAATTTTCTGCATAATATTTACACCACACATTGCCCTTAGACAGGACATTGTCGTGTCAGTATTATATATACACTTGTGTAGTGTACCAGCATTCATCTTAAGTTATACAGCTGGTCCCTTTGCGTGTGACGTCACGATACCCGCTGACGTCAGAGGCTCAGCGCATGTGCGTAGCCACGCATAGGCGGGGACCCTCTCAAGTCATAGACCTACAAGCTGAACGGACGGGGGCTGGGATCTCTCCTCACAGACAAGTAAATATAGCGTAACCATCCTTACAAGGAGTGTCTTTGACAACCTATATATCTCTCCCAAGACCCACACAATAAGTGGTGGCAGCGGTGTGCCGTAATTTTTATCGATTACGCTGTTATAGAGAGACAGACGACGACAAGCAAGCAAACAGCCTTGTGCCTCCAGACGACCACGTTACCAGTTAGCTACATCCAAGCAGAGTACAATATCTACAGTATCTCCTGGTCAGCTAAGTGCTTCATCTGTTAATTTGTTAAAACCTACGAAGGGATGACCCGGGTTTTGCAAATTCTGAACGAGTAAGCCAGTTTGTGAGGGGAGAGTACCATATCCAGCCAGTAAGCTACCACCAGTTACGTCAGCCTAGGCTTAAGCCAGCTTCTTCCTTGCTGTGCTAATTTGTTACAAGATTCCAAGCCAGTCAATCTGTGTGAAAAAATTCTACTAAGCCAGCAAGCCACTCTGCTGTCTGAGAAGTAAGCCACGTGAGTCACGCATTTTTACCGTCCTTGTACTCCAGTGTATTGCTGTTCTGAGTGACAATACCATCCCTGTGGTATCCTGGGTTATTCAAGCCACCCTGGGTTAAATTCGCGTGTTTTTATAAACGGCGTAAGCCACAGGCGCGCGGGAAGCGGTGTAGGCCTACTCCACCCAGCCCCCACCACCTCCAGCCTCCTCCTCGCTGCAGCATTTGCAACCCATGCTTCACACCCATATAAGAGTGTTGGTACCAATATACTTTCGTACATTCCCTTCTTTGCCTCCATGGATAACGTTTTTTGTCTCCACAGATACCTCAACGCACCACTCACCTTTTTTCCTTCATCAATTCTATGGTTAACCTCATCCTTCATAAATCCATCCGCTGACACGTCAACTCCCAAATATCTGAAAACATTTACTTCTTCCATAATCCCTCTCTCCAATGTGATATCCAATTTTTCTTTATTTAACCCATTAACTGTCCAAACGTATATATACGTTTCTACTGTAGCGCTCCGAACGTATATATACGTTTTTTTTTACATGCTTTCTTATGGGGAAAATCAAGGTCGGAGCGCTAGCGGTAAAAACGTATATATACGTTTGGACAGTTAATGGGTTAAATCATTTGATACCCTCATCACCTTACTCTTATCTATGTTCACTTTCAACTTTCTACCTTTACACACTCTCCCAAACTCGTCCACTAACCTTTGCAACTTTTCTTTAGAATCTCCCATAAGCACAGTATCATCAGCAAAAAGTAACTGTGTCAACTCCCATTTTGGATTTAATTCCCCATAATTTAATCCCACCCCTCTCCCCAACACCCTAGCATTTACTTCTTTTACAACCCCATCTATAAATATATTAAACAACCATGGTGACATTACACATCCCTGTCTAAGACCTACTTTTACCGGGAAGTAATCTCCCTCTCTCCTACACACCCTAACCTGAGCCTCACTATCCTCATAAAAACTCTTCACAGCCTTCAGTAACTTACTACCTATTCCATACACTTGCAACATTTGCCACATTGCTCCCCTATCCACTCTGTCATATGCCTTTTCTAAATCCATAAATGCAATGAAAACTTCTCTACCTTTATCTAAATACTGTTCACATATATGCTTCACTGTAAACACTTGATCTACACATCCCCTACCCACTCTAAAGCCTCCTTGCTCATCTGCAATCCTACTCTCTGTCTTACCTCTAATTCTTTCAATAATAACCCTGCCATACACTTTACCAGGTATACTCAGTAAACTTCTTCCCCTATAATTTTTACACTCTCTTTTATCCCCCTTCCCTTTATATAAAGGAACTATACATGCTCTCTGCCAATCCCTAGGTACCTTCCCCTCTTTCATACATTTATTAAACAAAAATACCAACCACTCCAGCACTATATCCCCCCCTGCATTTAACATTTCTGTCATGATCCCGTCAGTTCCAGCTGCTTTACCCCCTTTCATTCTACGTAATGTCTCATGCACCTCCCCCACACTCACATCCTGCTCTTCTTCACTCCTAAACGATGTTGTACCTCCCTGGCCAGTACATGAAATTACCGCCTCCCTTTTTTCATCGACATTTAAAAGTTCCTCAAAATATTCCCGCCATCTACCCAATACCTCCAGCTCCCCATCTACTAACTCCCCTACTCTGTTTTTAACTGACAAATCCTTTCATTCCCTAGGCTTTCTTAACTTGTTTATCTCACTCCAAAAAATTTTCTTGTTTTCAGCAAAATTTCTTGACAGAGCCTCTCCCATTCTTTCATCCACTCTTCTTTTGCACTCTCTCACCACTCTCTTCACCTTTCTTTTACTCTCCATATACTCTGCTCTTCTATTAACACTTCTGTTTTGTAAAAACCTCTCATAAGCTACCTTTTTCTCTTTTATCACACCCTTTACTTCTTCATTCCACCACTCCTCCTGCACCCACCCTCCTATAGCCACAAACTTCTGCCCCACATTCTAATACTGCATTTTTAAAACTATCCCAACTCTCTTCAACCCCCCCACTACTCATACTTGCACTAGCCCACCTTTCTGCCAATAGTTGCTTATATCTCACCCTAACTTCCTCCTCCCTTAGTTTATACACTTTTACCTCTCTCTTACTTGCTGTTGCCATTTTCTTTTTGTCCCATCTACCTTTTACTCTAACTGTAGCTACAACCAAATAATGATCCGATATATCCGTTGCCCCTCTATAAACATGTACATCCTGAAGCCTACCCATCAACCTTTTATCCACCAATACATAATCCAACAAACTACTTTCCTTACGTGCTATATCATACCTTGTATATTTATTTATCCTCTTTTTCATAAAATATGTATTACTTATTACCAAACCTCTTTCTACACATAGCTCAATTAATGGTTCCCCATTTACATTTACCCCTGGCACCCCAAATTTACCTACTACTCATTAAATGGGTATAAGAGAATTGAGTATTCTATTAGGTAATGCTGTATGGCTATAATAAGTTGCTGTATGATTATTTTTAAATTATAATCTTGTGCCTTGTGCTGTGATTAATTCCCTACTCCTCCCGAAATTTGAGTTTTCTTTTTTTAACACCCCAGCCGTCTCTTACCGAGGCAGGGTGACCCATGAAAGAAGAGCTGTAAAGTTTCCGTCTTTTTACATGGAATAATAATTTAGAGTTTTTCTAACTCCAAAATTTTTACCCCTTAATTCATCTTTTATTCTTGTGGTAGCCAAATTGCTCCATCGATGAAAGCGGTGGAACTTCCTTCCGTGCCAGGCAAAATGCTGTTTGGCAAAGTTGCCGACAAGGCTCATCTGGAGAAAGTGCGAGTTGTGGCGCAGAATTATTTTGATGCAGTTTTAAGTGACGAGAAGCTGTCCAGCTCTGAGCTGATATATGCATACTTGTCACCATCCCCAGAACACCTAAAGCAAGTGCCGATACAACGAAAGAAATCAAAATTCTCGTTTTCGACATTCTTCAAAGGGTGAGTATGTATGCTTTGCCACTAAGAGTCTGTTGATTAATTTTGTATTTTCTTTACATAAGAAAATTAATATACAGTGGACCCCCGCCTAACGAGCACCCCGGAAATCGTACAATTATGTAAGTATAATATTGTAAGTGCTTGTGGTAGTGTATTTTTGGGGCACTTGAGCAGGCTTCTGGAATGAATTTTGCTGGTTAGGCGGGGGTCCACTGTACAATACAATAGTTTTTAGTGCTGTATGTGGCACAAATAATGTAGTTTACATGTAGCAAAGCATTGGTAGGCACAAAAGAAAGCCACTAGCCTATTTACTGTCATTTTAATAGTATACAGTGGACCCCTGAGTATCGGCCGAAAGTCAAACCATTATTTCCCATAAGAAATAATGTAAATACAATTAATCTGTTCCAGACACCCAAAAATATTCACAAAAAATTCATTTTTTAAAGACTAACTATAGTTTTACATACACAAAACACACAATAACAACACATAATAACAACACATATTAAATTTATAAATTTACATTTAAAATAACATATACTTACCTTTATTGAAGAGACTTGCTGGCATCTGGAAGATAGGAAGGAGGAGTGAGGTAGGGCTTAGTGTTTGGAAGGGAAATCCCCCTCCATAAGGACTTCAGGTATCAAAGCCCTATCTGGGGCTACTTCCCTTCTTGGTCTTTTAATGCCACTAGGACCAGCTTTAGAGTCACTGGACCCCTGTCTCACAAAATAACTGTCCACAGTCCTGGTAAAGAAAGTGTTCCTCACTTTCTTTACCACAGGGATGCCACTAGGATCCATGGTGACTTATATTTCACAGTGACAATCAATAAACACAATAAAATTATTGTGAAATGTTTGAATGAGTGCGCTGGATAATGTTCACTCAATGGTAAACAAAGCTAGACTGGCTCACGACGCCTGCACGAGGAGGCGGACAGGTCTGGTACGTGGGCCAAAACTCGGGGAAACGGCCAATAGTCGGGGGGAAATTGTTCCGAAAAAAAGCGACCGAAACTCAAGTCGGCCAATACTCAGACCGGCCAATAGTCAGGGGTCCACTGTACTGTACAGTATATTTCATATTTTTGCTTGGCAATAAAAAGATTGTTAAATATGTTGTAATTTTTTTAACATATCAGCTGTTGCCCACCGAGGCAGGGTGACCCAAAAAGAAAGAAAAAACTTTCATCATTCAACACTTTTACCATCACTCATACATAATCACTGTCTTTGCAGAGGCACTCAGATACTACAGTTTAGATGTCTCTCCAAACTGCCAATATCCCAAACCCCTCCTTTAAAGTGCAGGCATTGTACTTTTCATTTCCAGGACTCAAGTCCAGCTAACAGGAAATAAGAATTTTGGTGGTTGCTCCCACAGCCTGGCCAGTACGACTGTATATTGTAATTACATCACAATAATGTGAGGAAGCTGGTGTGCTGGTCTTTATTTTTAACAGAAAAATACCTGAAAAATATCACCTGAATCATTTCAAATATCACTAACTCTGTAAAATTATTCTGTATATAATTTTTTATCAAATTTTGATCTACCCTGTGTCTACCTTGGTCTTACGACATTTTTCAAGGTAAGAATAAGAATTATTTTTTTTTCTTTAACCCAGCAGTCATCTCCCACCAAGCCATATCAACCCCTTATATGGAAGGGGCTGCTAGCCCCTTGATCCTATCAAGATCTAATTTTTTTTTTAACATGTTGGCCATCTCCCACTGAGGCAGGGTGACTCAAATAAGAAAGAAACACTTTCACCACTATTCACACAAAATCACTAAATTTCTCTCTCTATGGAAGAAGCTTAAAAATACGCATATTTTATTTAAAAAATAAAATTTTTCAGAAATGCTTGAAAAAGCCTTTAATCGAAGAAATATGCTAAAAATTATTGAATATGTTCCCTTAGGATGATGGGCTTTTTGTCATATTCTGTCATGTAGGATGGGGTTCCTATCATGCTTTATCATGTAGATGGTTTTCTCCCGTCATATTCCATCACACAGGATACTTTCCCTGTCATACTTCACACTGGATACTTTTCCTGTCATACTCCATCACACAGCATACTTTTCCTGTCATACTCCATCACTCAGCATACTTTTCCTGTCATACTCCATCACACAACATACTTTTCCTGTCATACTCCATCACACAGCATACTTATTCTGTCATACTTCATCACTCAGCATACTTTTTTTGTCATACTCCATCACACAGCATACTTTTCCTGTCATACTCCATCACACAGCATACTTTTCCTGTCATACTCCATCACACAGCATACTTTTCCTGTCATACTCCATCACACAGCATACTTTTCCTGTCATACTTCATCACACAGCATACTTTTCCTGTCATACTCCATCGCACAGCATACTTTCCTTGTCATACTTCATCATGCATGATGATGTTTTTTTTATCATATACGTATATATATTTTTAAAAGTAGTACGTATATCATTCTTATTCTAGAGGGATGGTAAGAGTGACAGTGATGAGGAGGAGCTTGGGCTGATAATGGATGCTGGGGAGACATCAGCTGATGGAGGGAGCGGAGATGGAGGCAAAGACTCGGTGGCAGAACCGCTCTTCTCATTCCTGGAAGAACTCTGCGAGCTTAGGGGTGTCAGCAAATGGCTCAGGAAGACTTTGATTTCCTTTGTTCAAATCACATACGGAAAACAATTACCAAGTAAGTGCTGAAGCTCACTGTTGTTAGGTTGAAATATTTATTAAATTGGTGCAATGCCGGTCTCAAAATGTCATTAAGAGTTAGTTTAATATCTTTATTATGCACCCCATGATGTTGGAGGTAGTCAAAAGATTACAGAAGTAGTACACAATAGGTCCAGGCAATGAGCCACAAAATTTCAATAGCTAAACAAGTTACAGTGGTAAAGAACTATTTACATGTTTAGATCTGGTTAGGTCTCTCACACAGACAAAATTTAAGTGGTAATGCATTATTACAGTGGGCAAAGTCAGTATTTTTCCAGAATTGTTGGTAATATACCACTGTGGATAAAATACTTAGACATTTCTTGAACATTTCTAAGTGAGTTGTTTCAGAATTCATTAATATTATCACATTAAGCAAGTGTCTTTTAAAACTCGTCTATATTGTACAATTTTTCATAAAAATGAGATTCAGATTTGGTTTTATGTACTTATATTAAATTAAACAAATTCAAAGAATGTAAATAAAACAACCTACAGTGGACCCCCGAGTTTCGTAAAAACTTCACTCCTGAAGTCTGCTCAAGTGCCATTACCGAACGAATTTACTCCCTTAAGGAAAAATTTCACGTAGGTTAGTCTATTTCAGACCCCCAAAAATACACTTCCACAAGAACTTACAAAATTATACTTACATAATTGCACGATTTCCGGGGTATTCGTTAACCGAGGGTCCACTGTATTTAATAGTCTGTGTCTAGTTCTTAGGTAACATTTAAGCATTAGAATTAGTTTGCCTGAAATACATTGTATAATTTGTGGTTTTCTTTTGTGCCTTCCTTTGTTTTATTACATGTACCCTACATTATTTTTGCCACATATAGAAATAAAACTTGTATTATGGAAAAAGTACATCCACAATTGACTAACACACATGCTGTTCAATTTTGAATGTACAGTAGAACCCCCCATATCCACTGATTTGGTAGCCATGGTTTCAGTTATCCACAGTTTACTGTGGCCAAAAAATGCCTCTTCATTTTGCATAATAATGACCCCAGAGCGCAAAAGTAGAGAAGCTGGCAGTTCTTCAAAGCCTAAGAGAACCTGTGAAGTGCTTCATATCAGTGAAAAAGTGATGATTCTCCACTTATTGTGCATAATTTATCAATTTAACTTTATTATAAGTATGTATAGGACTTATATACTATAGGGTTTGCTACTATCCACAGTTTTGGTATCCATGGCAGGTCCTTGGAATGTATCCCTTGTGGATACAGTGGATACAGGGATACAGTGGATACAGTGGATACAGGGATACAGTGGATACAGGGATACAGTGGATACAGGGCTCCTACTAAACTCTTTCAGTTGTATTTACAAAAGCGTGCTGCTGTATATAGAGGAGCTTTATAAAAGACCTGACTATACTTCAAACTGAAATAACAATCCATTGAATGTTTGGTGCTGGCAAAAGGTTTTTGATCCAAGGAACTGGAGATACTCTCCCTTCTGCAGATCAAACCTGATTACCTTCCAACCCCCAGGTATTGTGTAACCTATAGGGATTTAGCACTTCCCGTTGATTACAACAATAATAATATACAGCGTCTCCTCACTTAGCAACATACTCGTTTACTGACGACTCGGACTTACGACAGGCTCTCTGACCAGTATGCATACCTAAATAATGTATATTAGAGTTGATTTCCTCTATTATGTTTAATACAATATACAGTACACTACTGTATAAACTTTTAAAATATACCAGAAATGTTATAAATGATTCAAAGGTGACATTAAAACAATATCAGTGATGGTTGACACAAACCCACTACCATTATATGTAGTATGCTCCTCACTTAGAGATGAATTCATTTACCAATGTGATCTTAGGAACAAAAAACTGTCGTTAAGTGAGGAGAGGCTGTATTGTATGCATTGTAATTCAAAGCACCACTAGGATAGAAAAACTTTTTTTATTTTATAATTCATTACTTTTATTTAAAGAAATTGAACATTTTCAGACACGTGCGAGAAACGGTATCAGGCATGCTGAGTGAGTCAATGGTCCTCTACTACATGCACACAGTGAAAAACAATCTTTGGCCCTCACATAACGAGTTACAAGCCATCCACCAAGCACGCACAGAGGATGACAAACTTAGAACAAGGTTGCAAATAGTCATTGTATTTATTTTTATTTTAACATGCTGGCCGTCTTCTATTGAGGCAGGGTGACCAAAAGAAACACTTTCACCATAATTCACACTATGACTGTCTTGCCAGAGGCATTCAGATACTATATTTTCTAAAGCAAAACCATTCAAAATACTGTGCTATTTGTGGGTGAGGTGGGGATATTTGCAGCTTTGAACTGTAGTATCAGTGCACCTCTGGCTAGACAGTGATAGAGTGAGTGATGGTGAAAGTATTTCTTCTCTTTCAGGTCACCCTACCTTGGTGGGAGACGACTGGAGGATTAAAAGAAAAAAAAAGGGGGGAGAAAGTGTTTGAACGAGTGATGGTGAGAACATTTTCTCTTTTTTTTTTTTTTGGTCACCCTCAGGGGCAGATCTACACTATGAAACTAATGAAGCTTAAGCCTCAGTTTTAAAAAATATTAATAATATACAGTGGACCCCCGAGTTTCGTAAAAACTTCAATCCAGAAACCTGCTCAAGTGCCATTACCGAACAAATTTACTCCCTTAAGAAAAAATGTCACGTAGGTTAGCCCATTTCAGACCCCCAAAATTACACTTACAAAAGCACTTACAATATTATACTTACATAATTGTACGATTTCCGGGGGTTACGAAACTCGGAGGTCCACTGTATTGTAATTCAGTACAGAAGTGAAGAAGGTGTTAGTCGACTGGTGTGGGTTGCATCCTGGGGATAAATTAACCTAACTGACCTGAAATGTTCTGCATAACATGGGGCTTTCTATATAGTAGTATGTCATTGATATCAACTATGGTCTGTATACCTTGTAGATGTAATTGTAGAAATAAAGATTTTTTTTTTTTTACACGTCGGCCATGTCCCACCAAGGCAGGATGACCCATAAAGAAAGAAAATCCCCCAAAGAAAATACTTTCATCATCATTCAACACTTTCACCTCACACACATAATCACTGTCTTTGCAGAGGCGCTAAGATACGACAGTTCAGAAAATCCCTCCAAACCGCCAATATCTCAATCCCCTCCTTTAAAGTGCAGTCATTGTACTTCCCATGCCTGCACTTTAAAGTAGGGATTGCGATATTGGCAGTTTGGAGGATTTTCTGAACTGTCATATCTGAACGCCTCTGCAAAGACAGCGATTATGTGTGAGTGAGGTGAAAGTGTTGAATGATGATGAAAGTATTTTCTTTTGGGGATTTTCTTTCTTTTGGTCACCCTGCCTTGGTGAGACGGCCGACATGTTTAAAAAAAATAATTATTTCTACAATCACATGTACAGTAGAACGTCATTTAGCACGAGATTATGTTGCACGTTACCGGTATTGCACGATTTAAGATTTGCGACACATTATCATCTTACACGACGTAAAGATGATATTACACGGTTCGGCAGGAGGGAAAAATTTTGAGCGCATGGTTATTTACTGCCTAAGAATCCTCATGCTTTGAGGAAAAGGGAATTTGTTGTTTTTCCTTCCTGTAAACTAAGTTTATTCAGATACACGGGCCAGGAGCTGAGTCTCGACCCCTGCAACCACAATTAGGTGAGTACAGTTACATACATTATCATACATAGCAGCATATGTGTAGAGAACCTAGGATAACCCAAGTCAGTCAATGGAAATACTGTCACTCTGATTTTTTGGGTTATACTAGGTTCTCTACACTATGCTGCCATGTATGATAATCTTCGTAACTGTATCTGTGTATACCTGAATAAACTTACTTACAGTTTGTGGGAAGGAAAACAAGTAACCATTCTCACAAGCAGTCTTGTTACTACTACTGTTGTTGTGGTTCAGCAGACACCACCCGCCTTACCCACCCACCACGGACCCCAGCATTCGTACGTATTTCATACGCGTTAAGAAGTCCTGGCTACAAGCCAGCTGTGTTTGTGAAGAATAAAATAAAGAGTGAATTGTGTTTTGATCTTGAATTAACGAAGAAAACAAAGATATTAGACAAGACATAACCCGTGGCCGTAATGAAGTGTTACTTTGTACACATAAAAAGATGTAAACATAAGTTTGTGTGACTGACTGACTTGACTGACTGACTGACTGACTGACTGAGTGACTGACTAACTTGACTGACTGACTGACTGAATGACTTGACTGACTTACTGAATGACTTGACTGACTTACTGAATGACTTGACTGACTTACTGAATGACTTGACTGACTTACTGAATGACTTGACTGACTTACTGAATGACTTGACTGACTTACTGAATGACTTGACTGACTTACTGAATGACTTGACTGACTTACTGAATGACTTGACTGACTTACTGAATGACTTGACTGACTTACTGAATGACTTGACTGACTTACTGAATGACTTGACTGACTTACTGAATGACTTGACTGACTTACTGAATGACTTGACTGACTTACTGAATGACTTGACTGACTTACTGAATGACTTTACTGACTTACTGAATGACTTTACTGACTTACTGAATGACTTTACTGACTTACTGAATGACTTGACTGACCTACTGAATGACTTGACTGACTTACTGAATGACTTGACTGACTTACTGAATGACTTGACTGACTTACTGAATGACTTGACTGACTTACTGAATGACTTGACTGACTTACTGAATGACTTGACTGACTTACTGAATGCTTGACTGACTTACTGAATGACTGACTGACTTACTGAATGACTTGACTGACTTACTGAATGACTTGACTGACTTACTGAATGACTTGACTGACTTACTGAATGACTTGACTGACTTACTGAATGACTTGACTGACTTACTGAATGACTTGACTGACTTACTGAATGACTTGACTGACTTACTGAATGACTTGACTGACTTACTGAATGACTTGACTGACTTACTGAATGACTTGACTGACTTACTGAATGACTTGACTGACTTACTGAATGACTTGACTGACTTACTGAATGACTTGACTGACTTACTGAATGACTTGACTGACTTACTGAATGACTTTATGACTTACTGAATGACTTTACTGACTTACTGAATGACTTTACTGACTTACTGAATGACTTGACTGACCTACTGAATGACTTGACTGACTTACTGAATGACTTGACTGACTTACTGAATGACTTGACTGACTTACTGAATGACTTGACTGACTTACTGAATGACTTGACTGACTTACTGAATGACTTGACTGACTTACTGAATGGCTTGACTGACTTACTGAATGGCTTGACTGACTTACTGAATGGCTGACTGACTTACTGAATGGCTTGACTGACTTAAAGTTAGACACTCAGTTCAACCATCGACTTCAGTTCAAGAACTTCTACTATCCACCTCAGCCCAGTAGGGCCACACCATCCATATCCACTCTTCACTACCATCCACAAACATCATTACCCACAATTTAAGGTAAGAAATACTATTATTTCTATTGCATTTGTAGTCTTAAGCAGTAATAGATCATGACAATGCACTACAATTACATATCCACCTCAGCTCAGTAGGGCCACACCATCCATATCCACTCTTCACTACCATCCACAAACATCATTACCCACAATTTAAGGTAAGAAATACTATTATTTCTATTGCATTTGTAGTCTTAAGCAGTAATAGATCATGACAATGAACTAAAATTACATATTCGCCTTCAATTTTTGCAAGATATGTTGGTCTAAAAACTTGTTTGGCTTTTGGGGACTCTCAAACACGTAACCCTATTTTTCCCATAAGTTCTGTTAATTATTTAAGACGAAATTATCTAACACGACTTTTTCAGGAACGTAACTATCGTGCTAAATGACGTTCTACTGTATGTACAACTTATACAGACCATCGTTAACATCAATGACATACTACTATATAGAAAGCCCCTTGTTATGCAGAGCATTTCAGGTCAATTAGGTTAATTTGTTGTCTCTACTTTTCTGTGTGTTGCTTAGACGCAGGTGAAGAATGATAGCAGGTGTCAGGAGATTTGCACTTCTGTCAATCTTCACCCAAGATTGAACTCAGGTCCTTCAGTTGCCAATAGAATGCACTACAGTGCTGTGTGGGCTCACATTAATAATGTAGTTTTTGTTTTTAAATACAATTTTTTTTTTTTTTTTAACAAACTAACTCTCTCCTGCCAACAAAAGAGGAAACACATTCACCATCATTCATTCAGTCGTTGCCTGCCAGAATATGCTGACATCAGTTATTATTATTAATATTGTTATAACATAGTGTGGTGCAATAAATTACCTATACTACTGTAATTACATTGTGTGATGTTCGATGTAATGATATTGTTAATGTCTTAGGATGAATCATGTCACTAATGTTTGTATCATAAAATGTAAGTTTTCTCTGTCTTTTTTCAGATATGAAGCTCGGGAGCAGTTTGTTAATAACTTACCCGTTCTTCTGTGCACTCTGGTTGGTCAGCAGAATGCTCGTCGAGGAGCGACAAAGCTCTTCACCACACTCCAGCACCATGCACTTAATAAAACCTCTTTTATGTAAGTTTTGTATGTTGCTGTAATCAGAAAAATGTTAGTAATAATGGTAGAATTACAAACAGAATGTTTGGTAAATGAACCGATGCAACTAATGTGACATTTTATTGTAGCAATGTTTTGCTCTCCAGGAGCTTTGTCAAGCCATTTCAGCTTGACAAAGTTCCTGGAGAGGAAATCATTGTTACAATAAAATGTCACATTAGTTGCATTGGTATTCATTTACCTAACAGAAAAATGTTATATAGGATGGCAGGTCCAGCATTCATTCTCGTGTGCTTCCTTCCTTCGCTATATGAGTTGCTGCGCTGCAGAAATGAATAATCGCCACCAAGGTCAAAAATATGGGTTAGTGAATGAATTGATTCCTTAATGTTTCTTCTGTTTGTGGAAACGTGTACATTAGATATTGTCTTCTGCACCTGTAAGTTAGGCTCAAAGCCCCATAACAAAGTATGTTAATGTGAGCTTCGTAGCTTCGATCCTCCTCATGCTTGCGTTTCTCTTCATTGTTTGAATGTGGTGACTGTTAAGTAAAAGGACACAAATGCAACTAATGTGACATTTTATTGTGGCAACGTTTCGCTCACCAGGAGCTTTGTCAAGCTTTGTCAACGGCTTGACAAAGCTCCTGGTGAGCGAAACGTTGCCACAATAAAATGTCACATTAGTTGCATTTGTGTCCTTTTACTTAACATATTGTCGGTAATTCTACTAATATTTATACACAATGTGGTGATTCTTCTTCTCTGAAATGCAATGCCTCGTGTTCTTTTTTTTTTTAATGCACCAGCCATCTCCCACCAAGGCAGGGTGACCTAAAAAGAAAAACAAGTTTTTCTATTGACATTTAGTAATTTTTACAGAAGGCCTAATGCTTCTGTCCCCCAAATTTTTACAGATTTAATAATCAAAGTACAGTGGTACCTCGAGTTACGATGGTCCCCAAAATCGCCCTTTTATGTAAGTTTATTTTTTTAAATGCTTTTGTAAGTATATTTTTGGGGGTGTAAAAGGACTAGTCTATTTTACATTATTTCTTATGGGGATAAATTCATATGGTAATGGCACTTGAACAGCATTCTCGAACGAAAAAATATCGTAACTCAAGGTACCACTGTATTATTATTTAGAATGATCATTGCATTTAATAATTGTATTTTCAGAGCAAAACGTCGTCATAAGTTTCTCTCTCCTTTGTGCGGGTTATTTGTTTATTATTCTAGTCATGGTATTGTGACTTTTTATTCTTTAAGTCTCGATACAGCAAACTAATAGGTAAAACAATGGACAGTAATAGCAGGTGTGGTAGATAAAGAAGAGATTTTTTGCTATAATAGTAACAATAACAAACAGTTTCCTAATCAATGGACTTGTTTATTGTTTCTGAATTGATAAACCTGTGACATCTTGCTCCAGATTTGCAAAGTCCATTGTATATAGCAGTTCGATACATTAAGAGATTAGCCTTGATATGAAGGACCTCTACATTTAAAAAATCTAACCTCGATTATTCTGTCAAGTTACTTGTAATCTTTGACTGTCACATAGAACTACATCATTGATGCCAGGGTCCATCATGTAGATCCATGTCATAAGCTGTAATCTCTGTAATACAAGTACGTATATCCTCAATGAAAATAACTTTGTTTTCTTAATAGATTCATTGGTTTATGAACCAGAAATGTCTTATGGACTTTTGGGAATTAAAAAATTTATCATATTCAACTACACAAGAATTAAAAAATAGTTATATGACAAGTCTGAATCATATCGGTCATTTGAAGGTTAATATGAGAGACCAAGGTTATAATAGCCAAGGTTATTATAACCTTGGTTATAATAACCAAGGTTACAGTATTATAACCTATTTTTTAGAATACTAAGAACACTCCTTTAGGTTAGCAGACCCAAGTATAGCCTGAAATAGTTTTTTAACTGTAGTGTGGATGTGCCTCTGGCAAGACAGCGATGAAGTGGGAAACTGCTGATGTGTTAATAAAAAAAAAAGTTAAACTTTTAAAACCTATTTTTTTCCAGACTGTACTTGAGGTCCTTCTCAAGGAATTGTTTCCTGAACTTCAAGAGCATATCGACAAGAAGTTATAAGAACTTAGTGAAGTTGGTGATCACTGAAACTCAACTATAATTACAGGTGGTATGGATTAGTAAAGTTATTAAATCTATTGACCACACAGTGGTCATTAAGGTTGAATATCACCTGTACAACCACCTTATGTATGAAGAGTCTTGGTCCCTTTACACTTATTGAGTTCTCTCTCTTTGTACTTATTGCATTCCTGTTTTTCATTGAAAGTATTTTTGCACTGTTTGCCAAGCCTCTTGGCTTTGTGGGGGTTGATATTGGTAGGCAGATTTGGGATCAATTCCTCCAGACTTTTCCAGGTGTAAATTATGATGCATCTTTCTCACCTGGCTGGTACTAATGACTTTATTTTGTTGATATTTATATATTTAGGCATATGCAAATTTTTTTCAAATGGGGTAAACACGATTGCACTTCTAATATATGACAGTATTGCAATTTTTGTTTGCTTGGCTACATCAGTTTTCTCTCTCAAAGGAAAGGTGATGCAAAAAAACAGGAAACATTGACCATCATTCATTCAAGAGCTGTCTTGCTAGAATTAAACAACCATGGTGACATCATACATCCCCATTTAAGGGATACTTTTATGAAAAATTAATCCTCTCATTTCATATATATGCCCTCACCTCAGCCTAACTTTCTGCATAAAAATTCTTAACTGCTTTTAGTAACCTACCACCTGGAGATATTTGCAGTTTTGAACTGTATGGGCACCCCTCTGGCAAGACAGTGATGGAGTGAGTGATGGTGGAAGTGTTTCTTCTTTTCTGGGTCACCCTACCTTGATGGGAGATGGCTGGTTTGTCGAAGGAAAAAACTAGAAAAATAGTGATAATACTGTTGCTAGAACAGAAGAAAACACATTCATCATCACTCATCCCCAAGTTTTTCAAACGTACTCTTGCATTGTATTTCAAATGGCCCTCTCAATATGGTATATTAATTCACACTTTGGAGAGGACATTTTAAATGATTCTTTATCCAGTCACAGGCAGACCAAAAATATTCTTTGAGAGCATCCTCTCCAAATGTGGATTTATTGAGAAATAATCTACCATGTTATTTGAAATGAAATGCAGATGCACATCTGATAAAACAGCTTGGAAATGAGTGAAAGTGAATGCATTTTCTTCTTAGAGTCACCCTACCATAGTGGGAGATGACTGGTGTGACTAGAACAAAAATTTAAAGTGACTTAGGAAAACATTGAGATTTCTCCCTGATGTGCCCCATTGAAATGTATCTCTTACTGCTACTCTGCGGTATTACAAAACCAAAGAAACAAATATTAGTTAAGATGCACAGTATTGGCGTGATCTTAGTCATAAATCTGTTATTAGAGTACGTACTAATACAGATGCAGTTAACATAATGCCAAAGATAATTCTTATTCTACTATGTATTTAACCCTTGTGGTTTAGCGCTTCTTTTGATTATAATAATCTACTATGTATTATTATTACATGTATTTTATTATTTGTTATTGATTATTATTATTTTTTATTTATTATTATGTAAAATTGGGAATGGTTCTGTATAAGGACCTGCTTAGCTTAAACCAGCAGGCCTACTGTAGTAGTATTCTGTTATGTTTACTAAAGCAACAGTACCCAGGAGATAAGGTCTTTTGTTATCTGTTTGTCCTATGTACTTAAATGTTAGTTATTTATAGTTTCAAGTTACATTCCATGAACAAGATGTTTTTGTTGTAAGATAATTTATAGAATTAATTTCCTCATTAGTGTCAGTAAAGTTGATATTAACTATAAGGACCTCAGTAGAAATAAGCCACACTGCTGAATTTTCTTGGATTATCCTGAGTTAACCCTCTGGGGTTAACAGTTTGAAGGAAGTTGTTCTCTTCAACATTACAACTGTCGATTAGTAAGACACATGTGCGACAGTTTCTCTGTGGGGAAGTGGAGAAGAATCCTTCCTCCATAAGAGGCGAATGAAATGCCAGGAGCAAGGAGATAGTACCTCCTTCTGTATAGATTACTAAATGCTGGCAGCAAGGTGCTAGTAACATCATCTGTATTAAGTACTAAATGCCAGGAGCAAGGTGCTAGTAACACCTGTATAAATTACTAAATGCTGGCAGCAAGGTGCTAGTAACACTTTCTCCTGTATAAATAACTACATGTACAAAGAAGAAAAAAGTGTTTCTTCTTCTTTTACAGGTCACCCTGCCTCAATGGGAGATGGCCAGTGTGTTAAAAAATAATATACGTACAACAGTTAAGTACAGTGGTACCTCGACTTACGATGGTCCCCAAACTCACCCTTTTATGTAAGTTTATTTTTTTAAATGCTTTTGTAAGTGTAATTTTGGGGGTCTAAAAGGACTAGTCTATTTTACATCATTCCTTATGGGGATAAATTCGTTTGGTAATGGCACTTGAACAGCATTCTGGAATGAAAAAATATCGTAAGTCGAGGTACCACTGTATCTTTATTCCGATACTGTCGGAATAAAGATACCTAACTGTTGCACTTGTGTCTTACTAATCAACTTGTCGATACTGTATACCATTATCATATTCACATTACACCTGTCTTATCCCTCATATCAGTGTATTGTATGCCTCCTCCTCCTGATCCTCTACGAGTTAGTCTACGATTATTCATCAGCTATTTTTTTTTCAAGAAACTGGTCATATCCCACTGAGGCAGGGTGACCTAAAAAGAAAAACGAACCTTTTTTTTTTTTTTAAATTTAGTAATTTATACATGAGAAGGGGTTACTAGCCTCTTGCTTTAAGCATTTTAGTCGCCTCTTACGATACACATGACTTAGAGGAAGAATTCGTTTCCACTTCCCCATGGAGTCATCAGCTATTGCCATTGACAAAATGATGGATGTATACATTTTTTTTTAGTTCAGATTCAGTACATAATCATAAAATTTGTTTCATTCGTTGGATGTATGCACTGTTTTCTGGGTCAAATTGGATAGGAAATTAACTATATTAAAAAATTGTTTTATTCATCAGCCATTGTCAAAATTGACAAAAAAAGCTGATTGTATACAGTAAGTCTTCAACTTACAAACACATTGAGAATCTTCTGTAGTGTATTTTTTTTTTTTCCCCCCAACAAGTCGGCCGTCTCCCACCGAGGCAGGGTGACCTAAAAAGAAAGAAAATCCCCAAAAAGAAAATACTTTCATCATCATTCAACATCACCACACTCATACATAATCACTGTCTTTGCAGAGGCGCTCAGATACGACAGCTGAGAATAGTTTTTTACCACCGTCTCCACTACTATCACACTCCTCTCTGTATATTATTATTATATCATTATGTGTATATTATTATTATTATATCATTATTGTGTATAATATTAATATATCATACACAATTTTTTAGTTCAAACGATACAAAATCAGTCATAATAAAAATGTTTTCATACATCATCAGTTGTTGTCAAAATTGACAAAAAAAATTGACGTACGCACTGTTGTCCAGTTCCATTTTGATACAAAATTAATTATAATAAAAATTACAGTAAGTTTCTTCTCAAAAAAGGATTATGTAATTACAGTACAAGAGATCCTATAATATACAGGCTTCTTACATTCTTGTTTTTTTTTTTTTAATTTAAAAAAAAAGTCATATTCCTGGTTTTTCAACTTTAAAACAAGTCACATTCCTGGTTTTTCAACTTTAAAACAAGTCACATTCCTGGTTTTTCAACTTTAAAACAAGTCACATTCCTGGTTTTTCAACTTTAAAACAAGTCACATTCCTGGTTTTTCAACTTTAAAACAAGTCACATTCCTGGTTTTTCAACTTTAAAACAAGTCACATTCCTGGTTTTTCAGCTTATGAGTCATATTCCTGGTTTTTGAACTTTAAAACAAGTCATTCCTGGTTTTTGAACTAATAAATGAGCCACATTCCTGAGTTTTGAACTTAAAAACAAGTCATTCCTGGTGTTTCACCAAAAACCTAGTCACATTAGTGAGCTTTTAACTTATCAATGAGTCACATTATTAGTTTTTCAGATTACAAATGAATAATATTCTGTTTTTTTTTAATTTACAAATGAATTATATTCTTGGTTTTTCAACTTGAAAATGCATTGTATTTCTGTTTTTTAACTTAAAAATGCAATGTATTCTTGGTTTTTCAATTTACAAATGCATTGTATTCTTGTTTTCTGATTAATACATCGGCCGTTTCCCACCAAGGCAGGGCAATCCGAAAAAAAAAAACACTTTCATCATCACTCACTCCATCACTGTCTTGCCAGAGGTATGCCGACATTACAGTTCAAAAGCTGCAATGTATCTCCACCTGTCCTTCAGAGTGTTGGCACTGTACTTCTTGGTTTTTTCAAGATTAAAAATTCATCACACCAGGCAAGAGTGCCAGATCAGGTCTTTGAAGATATGTATAATAAAGATGTAAATGAACTATTAGAAGATAATAAAGACATCCAAGGACAATGTTGGCAGAGCTCAGTGCCCAGTTACAAGGGAGGCAGATAACAGATGAAGACGAGGGGAACTTAAAGAAAAACAGTGAGACATTACAACAGTTTAATGAGAAGTTTCATAGTGGTAAAGTTGCAGAGTTTTTTACTGAAGAGGACGCTAATCTAGAAGCAGTTTCCTGAAAGAGGGTCTAGAGCAGCTGATGATGCCCTACCATCAGCTGTATAAAGTACAGAATTCCATAGGTTTAGCATTTCTTTTTTTTATTATAATAATACAGAATTTTAGGGACCCATTACTGAATTCCTGAGTACTTCAGTACAACTATCAACATCAGTGCAAGAACCCCAGCCATACACCACAGCTAACGATCCACAACTTTCCACCTCAGCCCAGAAAGGCCTCACCATCCTTCTCCACTCCTTTCAAAATCATCGACATACCAGAAGTTAATGTAAGAAATATTTATTTAATATTTGTAGCTATAAGTATTTTATTAACTATAACACATCAATGCATCCACTTACAATTACATTTTTTTTTTTTTTTACAATTTTCAGCCCTAACATTTTTTTTATTTTTTGGTAGGAGTGGGAGGAACATAACCCTATTTTTCACATATCTTCTTCAGTTCACTTTACACTACTCATGTATTGGGAACTTTTAGGTGGTGGCACAGTTACCCTTCCACATGATGAAATTGCTCCATTGTATGGCAATAATAATAATAAACCTTTAAACTAAAGCAGGGTAGGTTTATTATAGATTATTAATCATGTTAGAGTTCCTATGACTTACTTGTGGCAAGTTTCAATTTTTTTTTTACCCTTGTTGATTGCCTGTTCAACCAAGCTGTTGCTGTTAGCAGCTGACTGGCCCACAGCTTGCTTGATCTGACACTTATTATTTAAAATGGCTTGCTGCTATGATTGCCTCTTGAGGGTTTAACACTCCATGTAATTATATGATTAAGCAGCAAAATGCATTGTTTCTATTAATATGTACTATATACAATATTATATGCATAGGGAAGCCCTAAACCCATAGGGGAAATGGGAGATAATATGGTTTGATTTGAGGAATGGAAGGGTAGCTCCTGTTCCTTGGATGAAGAGCTCTTCACCAGCTTCAACACACTCCTCTTGAGGAGTGTTATAATCAGACTAAATGTGCCAAACTTGGTTTGGGTTGCCTTCTCCTTCCTCTGATCAAACCTGATTTACCCTCCTCTCCCCACTTCTCATTCCCCAGCACTGTACAACCTTACAGCTTAGTGCTTCCCCATGGATGGAATACATTTTTATGATGTACTGGTAATCAAATCAGAATCATTATTTTCAAAGTTTATTCAATTATACATTGATAATGTTCATTACAACAATGCACAAAAATTATCTACACTTATATAAGGTCTCCATATTTATACATGTTCAGTTGGTTATATATAATCAGCTATATATAGGTGAAGATTTTAACTTTCGTCACTAAATGCTGTTTTGGAAAAAACTCACCATTAAGATTTATGTAACTGTATAGATTTCTGACAACATTTTAGTTCAGTGTACAAATATAAACTGTCTCTGTCCAGAGTTTGTTGCTTCAGGTCTCAAGACTGCACATACCTACATGTGATATAATCTAAAATATGTGGCATTTGGTGTGTAATTGTTGATACATGTTTGAGTTTTTATGCTCATAAGAACTTTTATTGTGAATTTTTTAGTATACTGATGGCTCTATATAGGCTATATGGGTTTGGTGTGTTTTTGGGAATACAATGGACCCCTGGTTTTCGTAATTTATTCATTCCAGAATGCTGTTCAAGTGCCATTACCAAACGAATTTATTCCCATAAGGAATAATGTAAATTAGACTAGTCGTTTTAGACCCCCAAAAATACACTTACAAAAATACACTTACATAATTGTTTGAGTTTGGAGCATAATGAACACCGGGGGTCCACTGTACAATGAATATACACACGTTTATCATCGCAGTCAGGACTTGGGTGTCTGGGGAACCAGCGATTGTGGGAACATCCAGGAGTGTAATCTTGAACACCAAAGAAGTGTGTGGAGTGTTGGAGAGTGTAACAGAGATGTCAGTCATGGACAGCAGTAATGCACTGATAACTTTCTTTTGTGTGTGTGGACACCAGCAAACACTATTGTAAAGTAACAGTGAGGTAGCCAGGTGGGCATTGAGGTGCCTAGATGGTAATGAAGGAGAGAGGGAAGGCAGGTGGGGGTAAGGGAGTGCTGGTTAGCAGGTGATGTATCTTGAGGCAATGAAGTGAGCAGCCAGTGGGTGTGCATGTATCTGGAAGGGTGGGTGGGATACAAGTTGTCAATTGGGTTGGTCTAGGCAGGTTTTAGGGATTGTAATATAACCCCTATGGGGTTATGCGGTACTTGGGGAATGTAAGGTAATCAGGTTTAATATAAGAAATGAGTGTAGCTCTTAATTTGAATCAAGAGCCCTTCAATGTCAATGCACTTTTCTTGAAGGATAAGCAAGCAGGTACCTGGTTAGGTAAAATATTAAAGTATGTAATGTTGCTGGCATATTTCCTAAATTGTTTTGATTGCTGCTTGGTCAGCCACGTTTTGGGACTTGTGGAAAGACATTTCTATCCTTTATCAGATGTTTAACTCCTATATACCACCATATTTCACTCAGTGAAGTATGGTGGTGCAGGATGTCACCAGGTCACAGGTAATCAATTGTCCATGTACAACAAGTTGTACTTTAATTGTTGCAATGCTGAAGGCCCCCTGAGTCTGTTCTGTGGTGTTACATGTTTAAATAACTGCTAATTCCAGCCATCTCTATTTGTCTACCTCTTTGAGTTTAATGTCTTCCCACTCCATGAGGTGTTGACTGTCTCAGTGCATGACAGTGCATTGTTGTTGTAGGTTCTGTATGCATATTTGTATTTTAGAATTCCTGTTATGTGCCATTTCACTTAGCATATGCTACATAACACACACATTCTAGAAAACATGTATACAGTGGTACCTCGACTTACGATGGTCCCCAAACTCACCCTTTTATGTAAGTTTATTTTTTTAAATGCTTTTGTAAGTGTAATTTTGGGGGTCTAAAAGGACTAGTCTATTTTACAACATTTCTTAAGGAGATAAATTCGTTTGGTAATGGCACTTTAACAGCATTCTGGAATGAAAAAATATCGTAAGTCGAGGTACCACTGTACTTGCAAGTGTGTATGTTTGTCTCAGTGAATACATGCATCATTCATTGAGATAAACATACACACCTCAGAGTGGACTAGAAATAGACATTTGTATTAGGGGAAACCTTTTATTATGACAGTCACCCAAGCCTATCTTGCCCCCTAGTTTTTAAGAGCCTATTGAACTAATAAAACATGCAGTTTTCAAACTTTGTATTCTGCTGATGTGGATTTCAGATAAAAAATATACATATCAAATATTTTTCTGTCTTTGTTTAAATGTGGGTTCATTTCTATCATTCCACTCTCCTTGTTCCATTTATCTGTATCATTATACAGTGGTACTGACTTACGATGGTCCCCAAACACACCCTTTATGTAAGTTTATTTTAAATGCTTTTGTAAGTGTAATTTGGGGGTTAAACGACTAGTCTATTTTACATCATTTCTTAAGGAGATAAATTCGTTTGGTAATGCCCTTGAACAGCATTCTGAATGAAAATATCGTAAGTCGAGTAACTGTATATTCATAACTCATGAAATCGTAATAATATTGCAATCAAATCAGAGCGTGTGGGTTTGAATCCATGGCAAGTGAGTTCTAAAACTCTCAGGACTGCGTTAACCACTTGGCCAGCTGATTGGTCGAGCTAGTCTGGCCAGTGAGTTTTAGGACTTGCTCGCCACGGGTTCAAACCCCATCTGTTCTGTGGTTTACCTTCGTGTATTTTGATTATTAAATAATTCTCTTAAAGGCATTTATTTTAGTAACCTATCTTTTTCCCCACTCTCTACCAGATACATATTAGTCTACCCCACATGTGTGAAATTTACATGTACAAAAAATTAATTCATTAATGAAAAAAAAAAAAATCCCAGTCATAAATATTACAAATAAACCGCCACAATGTTGTGAGAGTATACGGCCTACCCATAAAAGGCTGAATCTTTAGTGTGTTACCCATCTTGTGTGCTAATCAAAATATGTGTAGGTCTGAATTCTTTAAGAGTGCAGCCTGTATGACCCTTATGGGTTTAGTGCTTAGTTAATGATAATAATAATTAAGAGTGCAGTATAAAGCTAAAAAAATTAATTGTTACTGGAAAGTATTTTAAATAATTTATTAATTTTCCAATTAAAAGATTTTTGAACACAAGTTTCTAAAATAACATGAATGACTTCAATCTAAAACAAATATTACATTAAAGCACTCAAGTTGCAGTGATTTTTTAAAAAATTAAACCTATTATTATTATAATCAAAAGAAGCGCTAAACCACTCAATTAAACCTAGAAAGTTTTGTTTTGGATCTTGTAAATATTTTTTCCATCGATATCAAAATGCTACATGATGCTGAAATATATACAACACTGTGTCCTCACTCAACAATAGCCAACATTAGTTATGACTGTACTGCAAACAAAAGCTTTTCCCTGTCTTCTTCAGCAACATCCTCGGGTCTTGTCCTGCGGCCACGAAAAATATTTCCCTGCTGGTCAATGGCAAAGTTGTAATCGATGGGGTTTGCTAGAGCAGTTTCGATGGCTTTCTCAAAGTCTTCTCTCTTGATGAAAGTCTTCACGAACTCCTATTTTATAAGACAAATATATGTTACACTGTACTTTCAAATTAAAATAAATTTACAGACACACTACAAAAAACCCACATTATTAATGCAAATACAAAGCAACTATGTATGCATAACAATTATCATAATACAGTGGTTGAAAAAAATTATC
The DNA here is from genome assembly GCA_009830355.1 of Cherax destructor. Taxonomy (NCBI): domain Eukaryota; kingdom Metazoa; phylum Arthropoda; class Malacostraca; order Decapoda; family Parastacidae; genus Cherax; species Cherax destructor. The sequence goes on along the minus strand of WNWK01006926.1, from coordinate 27,210 downwards.
ATTGTATCAATGTACAATACCTACATTGAAAATCCCTTCACTAATTACCTACTTGTAGGAGACTCTTACCTGTGTCTCATTGATAATCCTCAAGGCTTCCTCCTCAGCTTTCTCAGCTTCCTTTGCTAGCTTCTTCTTAGAGGCTGTGACACGTGCCAAATCTGCTTCAAACTCCTTTTTAATCCTGAGAGGAAAAATAAATTTTATAACAATTTCTTCTAAATGCTGAAAAATATTCTACAAGGAAATGTTAAATTCCTATATTGGAAGCATTGAACTCGCACACGAGTTGCATTCTTGGTGTTTCAACTTACAAATGAGTTGTGTTCCTGGTGATTCGGCTTGCAAATCCCCTCAAGGGAGATTCCTTGATGCTGGTGAGGGGCTCTTGATCTAGGGAATTGGATCTGTGCTCCAGTTCCCTGAAATGAGCCTGAATACTTTCCATCTCCCCCCCCCCCACAGGTGCTGTATAATCCCTATGGGTTTAGCGTTCACCCATGATTATAATAATAATAATCAGCCTGCAAATGAGTTGTGTTGCTGGTGTTTCAACTTGCAAATGACTTGTTTCTGGTGTTTTAACTTGCAAATGAGTTGTGTTCCTAGTGTCTTAACTTGCAAATGAGTTGTGTTCCTAGTGGTTCAACTCATTTGCAAGTTAAGACACCAGGAACACAACTCATTTGCAAGTTAAAACACCAGAAACAAGTCATTTGCAAGTTGAAACACCAGCAACGGCTGAATGCTGGCCAAGCTCGCGATCTTTCTCTCCTTACGACCATAGATACTATTCCTATCACTATTGACAAACATCATTCTCTCAATTCTTGTAGTGGTTCTGTCATTTTACCCCAAACCATTGTCCAACGGAATTTCCAGACATGTGGTGGTGATATTTTGGAGCAGCTTCAGCTCCAAGAACTCCCTATCCTCAAAGTTGACACTTTTGTCCTCCCTGCCAATAAGCGAAGACGTTATCCTTGCAATATAGCTCGTTTAACATTTGACTGCCTTGAACTTCCACCTTCGGTCTACATTGCAGGTCACCATTTACAGGTTCGAAAGGTGACCCCTACACCGCAACAGTGTAGAAACTGCTGGCATTTTGGTCATCCAGCAAAATATTGCAGGTCCATGGCCGAATGCCCAGTCTGTGGTGCCGACGACCATGCCAGTCCTTCTTGTAATCTACCTCCCTCTTGCCTTAACTGTCATGAGGCGCATCCATCGTACTCTCGCCGTTGTCAGGTTTACCTAAATGAGTGGGAAATCCGTTGTCTCAAAGAGGCAGGCAGCTTCTCATATGCTATGGCCATCTCTCATCTACGCCTTCAAGGAAGACTTCCCCGTATTTCCTATTCTCGCATTGCTAAACGTCCCCCCACTTCTGGGGTTCCAACTTCCGTGGCTTCCTCTGTGGTCGGCCCATCCTCAGTCACCCCTGTCTCGAATCCTTTTGCTGTTCTTGGCTCCGAGGTCCCCCTCGGCATCCCATACTGTCCACACCCCTTCCTCTACTCACTTGAGGGCGTGTCTACACGCCCTTGTCCACCACCCAATCCTAACCACCCCCCTTCTTTTCATAAGTCCGGCAAAAAATCCCCATTGTCGGGTTCTTCACCTCCGACTAGTTCTGTAACGTGTGTGGAGGTTCATCCTCCTCCTCGTTCAATATCATCCCCTGTCCCCTCCCAAGTTCCTTCCTTGACTGCCCCTCCCCAGGTCGCTTCCACTCCTGTCCCCTCCCAAGCCCCTTTGACAGTTTCCTCTTCCATCGCCTCGCCCTCTACTATAGTACAGTCTCTAGTCTCCCCGATGGTTGCTCGCTCTCCTCCTTTCATTTCTAATGTAGTCCCACATTCTGCATCTTTGTCTTCCGAAACACTGGAATCTATCGCAGAATTTATTACAGAGACTGAACCGTTGATGGACACCGCTCCACCTCCGGTTCCTCCTCTCTCTTCTCCATCTACACCCCTCCTTCCTTCACAGCGTCCCACTCCTTCTTTGATTACAACTCTTCCGCTGCCTCCACATGTGGACTTTTCTAACCCTAGTCCATAGATACCTCTAACTTTGACTTGTATCTTTCTCTTCATAAGTCATGGCTTATTTGCAGTGGAATATCCGAGGCCTCAGGGGTAACTGGGGTGAGCTTCAGGTGTTGCTCTCCCAGTTTTCTCCTGTTGGGGTCTGTTTGCAAGAACCCAAATTACAATCCACTGTTATCCGTCCCTTTTCGGGCTATGATTTGTTATATTCATCGGATCCTTTTTCCGATGGAACCTTTAACGAAAGTGCTCTTCTTATACGCACTGGTATTCCATACCGTCAGCTCTATGTTCATTCTTCTCACATTACAAGTGTATACCACTTAAATAAGTGGTATACACTCTGTTCTTTATATCTCTCTCCTCTCGGGCTTTGTCTATCCCAGATGTTGATTTTCTGGTTTCTTCCTTGCCGCCACCCCTTCTGTTACTTGGCGATTTTAACGCACACCATTTTGTTTGGGGGGTCGCACTGTGACTCCGTGGCATTCAGTTGAGGCATTTCTTGCTTCTCTCCCCTCCATGTTTTAAATACGGGTACTCCCACTCATTTTGATCCTCAAACTCATTCTTTCTCTTGCATCGATCTCTCCATCTGCTCTTCCTCAACTGTCCTTGACTTCACCTGATCTGTCCTCCCAGACTTACATGACAGCGATCATTTTCCAATCATCCTCATGTCCCCTTCGTATTCTCCACCTTCTCGTAACCCACGCTGGCAATTTGACCTGGCGAAATGGGACCTTTACACACATCGTACTGCCTTTCATGAGGCTCCTTCCTCGTCCTCCATTGATGAGGTTTTACATATCTTCTCGTCCTCCGCCTTCCTCGCAGCTTCATGTTCTATCCCCCAAACCTCGGGCAAGCATTCTCAGAAGTGTGTGCCTTGGTGGTCTCCTGCTTGTGCTCGGGCAGTACGTTTGAAATGTGCTGCATGGGGCAGGTACCGTATAACAGAACCACAGAGAGACTCCTTGATTTTAAGCAGAAGAGAGCAATGGCTCGACATGTCATCCGCAAGGCTAAACGCACTTGCTGGCGGGATTACGTTTCCACCGTCACTTCGGCTTCCTCGATGAGTGCAGTCTGAAAGAAAGTGCGGATATTGAGTGGTAAATTCTGCCCCGACCCGGCTCCTGTTCTTAGGGTTGCCGGTGTAGATATAGCACACCCTCTTGCCGTTGCCAATGAAATTGGTAATCATCTCATCCGCATTTCTCAGGGCTCCATCTATGCCCCTCGTTCCTTTCTTCTAAGTCTGCCAGCGAGTTAAAGCCCTTAGATTTTTCTTCTTTCAGAGAAGAATCTTATAATGTGCCTTTTACCCTTCAAGAACTGGAGGCAACACTCTCCGCTAGCCGATCATCGGCAGCTGGGCCAGATGGCATAGATATTTGTATGCTACAGCATTTACATCAGTCTGCTCTTGCTGTCCTCTTATGACTCTTTAATCTTATATGGTCACAAGGGGTTATTCCCCAACTGTGGAAGTCTGCTATTGTTCTCCCTTTTCGTAAACCGGGTACTACGGGACATGATACCTCCCACTACCGTCCCATCGCTCTTACTAGTGCAGTTTGCAAGGTGATGAAACGTCTAGTTAATAGACGTTTGATGTTGTATTTAGAGACGCACAGTAGTCTCTCCACTAGTCAATATGGCTTTCGTAAGGGCCAGTCTGCCATTGAATCCTTACTGCGCTTGGATACGTATATTCGTAATGCCTTTGCTAATAACCACTCAGTTATCGCCATCTTTTTGACCTTGAGAAGGCTTATGACACAACTTGGAGGTATAATATTTTGGCCCAGGCCCACTCCTTGGGCCTCCGTGGCTAGTAATGAGCTTTCCTTGAGAGTTTATCCAAGCTGAAGGTGTCCCCCAGGGATGTGTTCTGAGCACAACACTCTTTCTCCTTGCTATAAATAATCTGGCATCTGTTCTCCCACCAATATTTGGTCATCGCTTTATTTTGATGACTTTGCTATACTTAGCTTGTTCGGGTGCTGACTGTCACCTTATTGTAGTTTCCCTCCAGCATGCCATCAACCAGGTTTCCGATTGGGCCACCACTCAGGGTTTAAATTTTCTAGTGGCAAAACTCATCAAATTATGTTTACTAGACGTTAGTGGTCTTGATCATCCATTGTACCCATAAGGCTCACTATCCCAGAACGTGATACGGTCAGGTTTCTCGGCCTCCTGTTTGACCGTCGATTGTCCTGGAAACCTCACATTACCTCTCTGAAGGCTAAACCTCCTTAAAACCCTAGAACATCTTTCATGGGGGGCTGATCGTAGAACTCTCCTTCGCCTGCACTCAGCCCTAATTTTATCGAAACTTGATTATGGTGACCAGATATATTCGGCGGCCTTCCCTGCTACTCTTTCCAGCCTTAATCCCATACATCACCAGGGATTGCGTTTATGCCTTGGTGCATTTCGTTCTTCCCCGGCGAACATTCCTTCCTTGTCCGATCGTCGTGATGCACATTGCCTTCGCTATTATGTTTGCTCTCATGACCTCCATAATCCTTCCATGTATAAGACTGTCACATGTTAGTAGACGCTCGTTATTTGTTCGTCGCCCCTGTTTACTTCATCCCTTTTCTCTTCGTCTACATTCACTCTTGTCTTCCCTTCAGCTACCACCTTTATATGTTCATGTGACATCTCCCTTTCCCTTACCCCCTTGGGAAGTTCCTGCTGTCCGTGTCTGTTCTATTCCTCTACCTTGCGTGAAAGCCCAACTACCTACGGCGGGTTCTTGCTCTTTTTTTCTAGACCACTTCCGTTCTCATTCCCATGCCATCGCAGTGTACACCGATGGTTCAAAGTCATCTGACGGTGTCGGATTCACAGCAGTATTCCCGGACAGTGTCGTGCGAGGGCATCTATTACCCTCGGCTAGCATATTTATGGTTGAATTGTATGCCATTCTTGTGGCACTTATCCGTATTGCATCTATGCCTGTGTCACCATTTGTGGTCGTTTCAGACTCCCTTAGTGCTTTACAGGCTATCCATAAAATTGATACACCTCACCCCTAGTTTTCGTATCCAACTTTGGTTACGCCATATCTCTAGCAAGAACAAAGATATTGTTTTTTGTTGGGTCCCTGGTCATGTTGACGTACAGGGCAATGAACAGGCAGACACTGCTGTGCGGTCAGCAGTACATGACCTTCCAGTTTCATATAGATGTGTTCCATTCACGGACTATTTTGCAGTCATTGCTACCCACCTTCGCACCCGTTGGCAACAACGCTGGTCTGACCTGCTAAATAACAAACTTCATTCTATTAAACCGAGTATAGGTTTCTGGCCTTCTTGTCACCAATGTCGAGGTTGGGAGACTATACTCTCCCGTCTTCGCATCAGCCACACTCGTCTTACTCACGGGTATCTCATGGAGAGGCTCCCTTCCCCTCTCTGTGAGCATTGTCAGGTTCCAGTGTCTGTTCGCCATATTCTGTTGGACTGCCCACTCTATCAACGAGCATGCAGAATTTACCTCCGTTAAAATGGCGTCTTCGCTCTGCGGCCCTTTATTTACCTTCCCTTCTTGCCAATGGGCCCTCCTTTAATCCTGACTCTCTCATTGACTTTTTGAGAGCAACTGACTTACTACACAAACTCTGAAGTTTATGCCTCTAGCACCTCCCTCAGTCCCTTCTACCTCAATCTCTTTCTATACTCTATCCTTGCACTATCCACTACCCTGCTACACTCCATACCCTACTAATCATCCCTCTCACTCTTACAATCCATTCTTCCTGCATCCTACTTTACCCTGCGGCGCTGTATGACCCCTGTGGTTTAGCGCTTCTTTTGATTATAATAATAATTGCAATCGTGTCATTACGATTTCGTGAGTCATACATATGATAAATTGTAAACATTAGTGCAATATTGAAACAACAGCAGGTTTCTTTGTCTTATAAGAACGAAACTGAAGGCAGAAACTAACAGTTTGGTGGTGGAGCAAGTTCAAACTAAGTGCTAAACCCACAAGTGTCATATGCATGCAAACAACTAATCATAAGTTGGGCTGCTGTGTTGAACAATCAGGATGAAGTCTCAAGGAGACAGAGCTTACAATGCAGATTACTGAGCTCCCATTGGCTGGATTTGTTTACAGTCAACAAATCAGGAGCTGTTACAAGCCTTAGGTGCAACTCCACAGTACACTTCTGTGACTGATTATAATCAAACAAACAAACAAACAAACAAATTTTATTTCATTGCAGATTGCAGATTCATAGGTATCGGTAGTTACAATGTAAATTGAGTGCAAGGAGAGCCACTGACATGCCATGGCATTAGGGGCAGCTTATTCTAGTCCTTAAAGACTATGTACTTAATATTAGAGAAATTTATTGAGTTTATTCTAGTTAAAAATTATTTTCAAAATTCTCAAAATTCTCAAAATGGATGTAAATACTACACAGAGTTTCTACCAATGAACATAAATGATGGCATGGAAACCAACCAACCTTCAGCAACACATCATCAACCTGGCTGGATGTTGTTAAAAGTCTCTTCGTTTTCGGTCATTATATTCATAGTGAGCAACAGCAGATCATAAAGAAGGTTACTGTGGTGCCCAACCATTGTGACAGTCAACAATAACAAAAAAACAACCAATCGGCAGTCACCTTACAAGTCCTTTAGGTACTCATGCTGCTAGTGTACTTTACCCTCACTGTGATTGGCTATAATGCTAGATGTAAACAAAGAGTTTCTACCAATGAAATGCGAGTTTTTGAGTGACGTCATATGGGAGTTGTTCACCTTAGCAACCTTCTCTAATGACTTGCTGTTGATCATCTTAGTGATAAATTCTCTCACTAGATGGAACACCATTAAAAATGCACACATTATATATATAACCTTTTGAATGTGTTTTATTTATATATACCTAGATAGATAAATAATGAGCTAGCAAGATAGATAACTGGAGACCTGTAGACTGATATACACAGCTAGCTAGATAGATAGATAGATAAATAGAATGATAGGTACATAGTTATAAATAGATAGTTAGCAAGATATAGATAGCTAGATACATGCAGACTGATATAGATAGCTAGATACATGCAGACTGATATAGACAGCTAGCTACCTAGATAGATATAGATAAATGGAGTGATACGTGGATAGACATAAATAGCTAACTAGCTAGATAGATATATGACATGTGAAATATAAATAAATTAGTATAACACAAAATTGAAACTTGTTTTCATTTATTTACAATTTTCATAAAAATGTTCATAAACAAATAATAATTGAGCAACATTTAATATATGTTTTAATATTTAATGCATCTAAATAAGACAATTCAGATATTTCAATCGTCTATCTAAAGGAAAAAACTAATTAACGAATTAAATGAAAGCTAATTAAAAACATGTTATTTCTGGTGTAATGAAGCAGCCTTGTCATGTTTACTGTCACTATATTCTTTAATAATGTCATAATAACATCAATAATTCATAAAACAGAAGTAATAAGCAACAGCAGATCATAAGAGAAGGTTACTGTGTTGATCAACCATTGTGACGTCAACAATAACCAATCAGCAGTCACCTTACAAGTCCTTTAGGTACTCCTGCTGCTAGAGTACTTTACCCTCACTGTGATTGGTTATAATGCTAGATGTAAACAAAGAGTTTCTACCAATGAAATGCGAGTTTTTGAGGGACTTCACGTGGGAGTTGTTCACCTTAGCAACCTTCTCTTATGACTTGCTGTTGATCATCTTAGTGATAAATTCTCTCACTAGATGGAACACCATAAAAAATTATATATACACTCACAACCATTGACCCGCCTAGTCAGGTCACTTCCACTAAAGGAAGAAGCACGGCATAAGACCTAGTAGCACAAGCTAGTCAGGTCCAACTCACACCCACCCATACACACACTCATGTATTTATCTAAACTATTTTTAAAACTAAACAATGTCTTAGCTTCTATGACGGTACTCGGGAGTTTGTTCCACTCATCCACAACTCTATTACCAAACCAGTGCTTTCCTATATCCTTCCTGAATCTGAATTTTTCCAACTTAAATCCATTACTGCGTGTCCTGTCTAGGCTAGATATTTTTAGCACGCTATTTACATCCCCTTTATTTATTCCTGTTTTCCATTTATACACCTCAATCATATCCCCCCTAATTCTACGCCTTTCTAGAGAGTGCAGATTCAGGGCCCTCAGTCTATCCTCATAGGGAAGATTTCTGATACATGGGATCAACTTTGTCATCCTCCGCTGTACGTTTTTCAGTGCATTTATATCCATTCTGTAATACGCTGACCAGAACTGTGCAGCATAATCTAAATGAGGCCTAACAAAGATATATAGAGTTGAAGAACAACCTGAGGACTTTTATTATTTATACTTCTTGATATGATGCCAAGGATTCTGTTAGCTTTATTGCGAACACTTATGCACTGTTGTCTTGGTTTCAGATTACTGCTAACCAGAACTCCTAAATCCTTCTCGCAATCACAAGTATTAAGATCTACATTATTCAGTTTATATGTGGCATGGTTATTGTCCTGCCCAACATTTAGAACTTTGCATTTGTCTACATTAAATTGCATCTGCCACTTCTCCGACCACTGCATCAGTCTATTCAAATCATCCTGGAGTGCTCTAAGAACATAAGAACATAAGAAAGAAGGAACACTGCAGCAGGCCTACTGGCCCATGCGAGGCAGGTCCAAGTCTCCCGCCGGCTTAAGCCAATGCCCTGACCCAGCCAGGTCAAGGTTACATTCACTTAAGGAAGGAGCACGGCATCTGACCTAGTAGCAAAAACTAGTCAGGTACAACTCACACCCACCCGCACCCACTCATATATTTATCTAGCCTATTTTTAAAACTACACAACGTTTTAGCCTCTATAACTGTACTCGGGAGTTTGTTCCACTCATCGACAACTCTATTACCAAACCAATGCTTTCCTATATCCTTCCTGAATCTGAATTTATCCAACTTAAAGCCATTGCTTCGAGTCCTGTCAATACAAGATATTTTTAGCACGCTATTTACATCCCCTTTATTTATTCCTGTTTTCCATTTATATACCTCAATCATATCCCCCCTAATTCTACGCCTTTCTAGAGAGTGCAGATTCAGGGCCCTCAGTCTATCCTCATAGGGAAGATTTCTGATACATGGAATCAACTTAGTCATCCTCCTTTGTACGTTTTCCAGAGCATTTATATCCATTCTGTAATACGGTGACCAAAACTGTGCAGCATAATCTAGATGAGGCCTAACCAAGGATATATAGAGTTGAAGAACAACCTGAGGACTCCTATTATTTATGCTTCTTGATATGAAGCCAAGGATTCTGTTTGCTTTATTGCGAACACTTATGCACTGCTGTCTTGGTTTTAGATTACTGCTAACCAGAACTCCTAAATCCTTTTCGCAATCAGTAGTATTAAGATCTACATTATTTAGTTTATATGTGGCATGGTTATTGTCCTGTCCAATATTTAGAACTTTGCATTTATCTATATTAAACTGCATCTGCCACTTCTCCGACCACTGCATCAGTCTATTCAAATCTTCCTGGAGTGCTCTAATGTCCTCATTTGAATGAATTGGACGGCCTATTTTGGTGTCATCGGCAAACTTGCTTATGTCGCTATTTATTCCCTCATCTATGTCGTTTATGTAGATTGTGAACAACAAGGGGCCCAATACTGACCCCTGTGGAACACCACTTGTGACGCTTCCCCACTCTGATTTCTCCCCATTTATGCAAACTCTCTGCTGCCTATTTGTCAACCATGCCTCTATCCAGGAAAAAATTTCTCCTCCTATTCCGTGTGCCTTAATTTTCCTCAATAGTCTCTGATGTGGGACTCTATCAAAAGCCTTACTGAAGTTCATATACACAATATCATATTCATTACCATGATCTACCTCCTCAAATACCTTAGTGAAAAAAGTTATTAAATTTGTAAGGCAGGAACGCCCTTTTGTAAAACCGTGCTGAGATTCGTTGATTAATTTATGCTTTTCAAGATGGCTGCGAATTGCCTCGGCAATTATTGATTCCATAAATTTTCCCACTATGGAGGTTAGGCTTATTGGTCTATAGTTCGAAGCTAAGGACCTGTCTCCTGCTTTGAAAATAGGTATTACATTTGCAATCTTCCACTTATCTGGCACCATGCCAGTTTGCAGTGATATGTTGAAAAGATTAGCCATAGGTTTGCTAAGCTCCTCTTTACATTCCTTTAGAACCCTTGCATACAGTTCATCAGGGCCTGGGGATTTGTTAGGTTTTAATTTATCTATTTGTCTAAGGACCATGTCACTTGTGACCCTGATCGTTCATAGTTTACTATCGTCCTGGTCTACATAATTTATTATTTCTGGAATATCGCTAGTATCTTCCTGTGTAAAAACTGAGAGGAAGTAAGTGTTAAAAATTCTACACATTTCCTTATCACTGACGGTGAGCTGACCTGAGTAACTTTTGAGTGGGCCTATCTTGTCCCTAATCTTACTTCTGTATACCTGAAAAAATCCTTTTGGGTTAGTTTTCGATTCTCTTGCAACTTTAACCTCATAGTCTCTTTTTGCTTTTCTTATTCCCTTTTTTATTTCTCTCTTTAACTGAATAAATTGATTACTTAATTGCCCCTCTCCTCTTTTGATTCGCCTATTTTGGTGTCATCAGCAAATTTGCTTATGTCGCTATTTATTCCCTCCTCTATGTCGTTTATGTAAATTGTGAACAACTAGGGGCCCAATACTAACCTTTGTAGAACACCACTCGTGACGTGCCCCCACTCTGATTTCTCCCCATTTATGCAAACTCTGATAAATTTTACTCTATTATTATTTTATACCTGGAGTATACCTGGAGAGAGTTCCAGGGGTCAACGCCCCTGCGGCCCGGTCTGTGACCAGGCCTCATGTTGGATCAGAGCCTGATCAACCAGGCTGTTACTGCTGGCTGCACGCAGTCCAACGTACGAACCACAGCCTGGTTGATCAGATCCTGATCCACTGTAAGGCCTGGACACAGACCGGGCTGCGGAGACGTTGACCCTCGAAACCCTCTGAGGGTATACTCCAGGGACATGAAGTACGGGTATTAACTGATAAATGTTGGTCATTTATTTTATATGAACATTTTAAGTAAATCGTAAATAAATGAAAACAAGTTTCAATATTGTATTATTCTAATTGATTTCCATTTCACCTATCTAGTTAGCTAACTAGTTGTCGATATCAGTCTGCATGTATCTAGTTATCTATCTTGTCAGTTGTGTGGGGAGGTTGTCAGGGGTGTGGGGAGGTTATCCAGGGTGTGGAGAGGTTGTCAGGCGTGTGGTGTGGTTTTCAGGTTTGTGGGAGGTTGTTAGGTGTGTGGGAAGGTTGTCGGGGGTGTTCAGAAGTTGTCAGGGGTGTGTAGCGGCTGTCAGGTGTGTGTGTGTGTGTGAGGTTTTCAATGGTGTTTGGAGGTTGTCAGTGGTGTGGGAAGGTTCTCAAGGGTAAGGGGAAGTTATCAGTTGTGTAGGATGTCAGGGATGTGAGGAGATTGTCAGGTGTGTGGGAAGGTTGTTAGAGGTGTGTTAAGGTTGTGAGGGGTGTGGAAAGTTGTCAGAGGTGCTGGGAGGTTGTCGGGTGTGTGGGGAGGTTATCATGGGTGTGTGGAGGTTGTCATGGGTGTGGGGAAGTTGTCAGGAGTGTAGGTTGTCATGGGTGTGGAGGGGTTATCAGGGGTGTGGGGAGGTTATCAGGGATGTGGGGAGGTTGTCATGGATGTGTGTAGGTTGTCAGGGGTGTGGGGAGGTTGTCAGTGGTGTAGGTTGTCATGGGTGTGTGGTTATTAGGGGTGTGGGGAGATTGTCAGGGGTGTAGGTTGTCAAGGGTGTGTGGAGATTATCCACTGACACAACACAATCCTTCTTTCTGGTCTACTGATGCAACACAATCCTTCTTTCTGGTCTACTGATGCAACACAATCCTTCTGGTCTACTGATGCAGCACAATCCTTCTTCTAGTCCAGACGCAACACAATCCTCCTCCTGGTCCACTGATGCAACCAATCCTTCTGGTCCACTGAAGCAATACAATCCTCCTCCTGGTCCACTGAAGCAATACAATCCTCCTTCTGGTCCACTGAAGCAATACAATCCTTCTGGTCCACTGAAGCAATACAATCCTCCTTCTGGTCCACTGAAGCAATACAATCCTCCTCCTGGTCCACTGAAGCAATACAATCCTCCTCCTGGTCCACACACACGCCCCAGTGGCCTGGTGGCTAAAGCTCTCGCTTCACGCACGGAGGGCCCGGGTTCAATTCCCGGCGGGGCGGAAACATTTTGAAGTGTTTCCTTACACACACACACAACAGGCCTAGTGTCTAATCGACATGTGCCTAGGACAAAATGGTAACTAACTGAAGCAATACAATCCTCCTTCTGGTCCACTGAAGCAATACAATCCTCCTCCTGGTCCACTGAAGCAATACAATCCTCCTCCTGGTCTATTGAAGCAATACAAAACTCCTTCTGGTCCACTGAAGCAATACAATCCTCCTGGTCCACTGAAGCAATACAATCCTCCTTCTGGTCCACTGAAGCAATACAATCCTCCTTCTGGTCCACTGACACAACAGAATCCTCCTTCCCTACTGCAAAATGGCTGCTATCAAAGTCATGATTGCAGGAAAAATAGATTCAAAACATCCATTCTTTCATAGTTGATCTTCTACTAACTTTAGTCTAGGAGAGAATATGGCAAATGATCACCTATTGAAATAAAATAATATATAGACCTGGCTAACAATAATTAGACAGTGACAGGACTCCTCAAAGCAAAGGGGAGAAATTCATTGATGCTACTGAAGGGCACTTGCTGTATAACCTGTGTTGGTTTAGCGCCTGGTTCCGACTGTAATAATGACAAAAATATTGAAAGGCTCTTGATCTAAAGAATCTGATGCAGCGCTGTATGGCCCTTACGGGTTTAGTGCTTGGTTATGACTATAATAATTAATAATAATAATAATGCCCCTGTGGTTTAGCGCTTCTATTTGATTATAATAATAATAATAATAATAATAATGAATTTGAGCAATCCTCCCTTTCTTTAGAGTAAATCAATTACTGGTGCTTCTCATTCTGCAAGAACTGTATAACCCCTACAGGTTTAGTGCTTTTTCTGATAATAACAGCAACATCAGTGGGTAGAAAGAATAATAGCAACACAAGATCACACAGATAGTGTTCATAGTTTTATTATCCTTAACTGTTTTTTTATTGATACACCTGCCATCTCATACTGGTGTAGGGTGACCCAAGAAAAAGAAAGCACATTCACCATCATTCATTCAATACAGTCTTGCCAGAAGTGAGCAGATATCACAATTCAAATAACCCTTAGACAACAACATCTGCACCTCTTCTTTCAAGCTCAGGTACTGTATTTCCCACCTCCAGGACTCAAAGTCTAGCTAACCAATTTTCCTTAAGCAATTATAACTAATACTTTTCTCATTATCCCAAGCTTGTCAAGCCATAACAAGCACATGGCTCCACGCTCACACAAGCCTTCTAGATGCTCAAGCCCCTAGCACTCAAAACCTCCTTCACTTCTTCCCTCCAATCTATTCCGACTGTCACAGGTCTACCGTATCCCATGAATATACATAATGATAAATAGATGAAAGAGCATTTTTAGCATTACTGCTTATGGGTGCATTTCTAGTACAGATTTGTACCAAAGTACAGTGGAACCCCAGTTAACGAACACCCCGGAAATCGTGCAATTATGGAAGTATAATATTGTAAGTGCTTGTGGAAGTGTATTTTTGGGGGTCTGAAATAGACTAACTTAAATGACATTTTTTCTTAAGGAAGTAAATTCGTTCGGTAATGGCACTTGAGCAGGCTTCTGCAATGAATTTTTTTCGTTAACCGGGGTTCCACTGTATTTAAATACTCATTTACAATCACTTGGGATGACCCCTACCCCTCCCACCACAAATTCATACACATGATGGATTAGGGCCTGATGAACAGCCTGGTTGATCAGGCCCTGATCCACCATGAGGCCTGATTATGGACTGGGGGATGGGGGCATTGACCTCCAGAACACCCTCCAGTTTCACCCCTCTCGATCATTCTATTTTGCTTTATCCTTCATGAGTGACCAAACCACTCAGTAACCTCTCCTCAGCTCTTTGAGTTATACCTTGGGTGATCCCACACTGTACTCACCTAGTTGTGGTTGCAGGGGTCGAGTCAAAGCTCCTGTGTTCTTATGCTCTGAGATTCTCTACACTCTGTTAAAGCATTAGAGGCAAGTGGTTTTTGTGACCTAACCTGCTGTCAGAGTTTGAGCAAGGTAGCATTTATGAAGGGATTCAAGGGAATTGGTTAGAAGGACTTGAGTCCTGGAGGAAAATAACAGTGCCTGCACTTTTATTTTTACACAGTGGGGATGCTGCACTTGGAGGCTAATCTAAATTGCAATGTAAGAACACTTCTGGCAAGACAGTGATTGAACGAACGATGATGAATGAAATTTCTTCTTTGGATTACCTTGTTTTAGCGAGAGAAAACCATGAAGTTAAAAAAATAAAAGATACTTATACAAAGAACAGGATAATATACTGTATATAAAAACAGGATAATAGAAAACAAAGGATAATATACCGTACATAAAAACAGGATAACATACAATAAAAACATCTGTCAACTAACCAATGTAATACTATTATATTCACAAAAAAGTCAAATCTATGTGGGTTGCAAAGCATCTGAGTAATATGTATACTGACGAAATTTATACAAATCAGAAAATACTGAATAACTCAAGAGGGGTTTATCACTTTTTTGCAAATATAATCATTAATAATGGTAATAAACATTGAGAAAATACCGATTTTGAAAAAAAAATTAAATTAAATGCATTTATTATTTATAAATCAAATGTAATGTGATTTAAAAATGCTGTATATAAATCTATTCTGAGTACGTACATCAACATACAAAACAAAGTGTATGACTTCGTAATAACATTCTGTAGTACAGTGGACCCTCGGTTTTCGCCGAAAATTCTTTCCAGAATGCTGCTTAAGTGCCATTACCGAACAAATTTACTTCCTTAAGAAATAATGTCACGTAGGTTAGTCTATTTCAGACCCCCAAAAATACACTTGCAAAAGTACTTACGAAAATACACTTACATAAATGTTCGAGTTTGGAGATGACCGAAAACCGAGGGACCACTGTAATGTACTCTCAGTACATTAATACATATAACAATCATTAGTGACTTACTAACACTGTAGTAATGTACTCTCTGTACTCTCAGTACATCAATACATATAACAATCACTAGTGACTTACTAACACTGTAGTAATGTACTCTCTCTACTCTCAGTACAGTCATCCCTTGGTTTTCGCTTGTCCCAGTTTTCGCCGATTTTGGTTTTCGCCGACTTTTTTCAGGGAAAATTTGTCTTAGTTTTCGCCGACCGTATGGGACCTGTCCACCAGTGCCGCGCACATACAAAGGCCGTAGGCCCGCCACCCACGCACATTGTCACGCAGTCTAGCATTGTTTATGCTTGAGTGAACATCACCCCAGGAGTTTATACAAAACATTTATTAACAATTCATTGTTTTTGGCCCTTGATTATTGTGTGTGACTACTAAATAAGTTACCATGGGCCCAAAGAAAGCTCCTAGTGCCACTTCTTTGGTAAAGAAAGTGAGGAACACTGTAGAAATGAAGAAAGAAATAATAGAAAAATATGATAGTGGTGTACGTATTGCCGAGCTCGCCAGGATATACAAGAAAAACCCATCAACCATCAGTTCCATTGTGGCAAAGAGAAAGGAAATCACGGAAGCTAATGTTGCGAAAGGGGTGAATACGATAACGAAACAGAGATCACAAACAATGGAAAATATGGAGAAATTGTTATTGGTGTGGATAAACCAAAAACTGCTAGCGGGTTATAGTGGTGTGCAATCCATCATATGTGAAAAAGCAAGGCTGTTGCATGCCGATCTTGTAAAGAAAATGCCTGGAACCAGTGTTGAGGTTTATGAATTTAAGGCCAGCAAAGGCTGGTTCGAAAACTTCAAGAAGCGAAGTGGCATACACAGTGTTGTAAGGCATGGTGAGGGTGCCAGTTCAGATAAAGATGGGGCTGAAAAATTTGTGCGTGAGTTTAAAGAATATGTAGAGGCAGAAGAATTTAAACCCCAACAAGTGTTTAATTGTGACGAAACAGGCCTCTTTTGGAAGAAAATGCCAAGGAGGACCTACATCACGCAGGAGGAAAAGGCAATGTCAGGACACAAGCCTATGAAAGACAGGCTAACTCTTATGTTATGTGGGAACGCTAGTGGGGATTTAAAAGTGAAGCCTTTACTCGTGTATCACTCTGAAAATCCCAGAGTGTTCAACAAATACAGTGTTGACAAGAGTAAATTGTGTGTGTTTTGGAAGTCTAATGCTAAGGCATGGGTCACTAGGGAAATTTTCCTGGAATGGTTTAATCAAGTGTTTGGCCCCAGTGTGAAGAAATATCTATTGGAGAATAAATTGCCACTTAAGTGCCTCCTGGTAATGGACAATGCTCCTGGTCATCCTCAAGACTTGGAAGACCAAATGTCTAAGGAATTCAGATTTGTAAAAGTGAAGTTCTTGCCTCCTAACACCACTCCTCTCCTCCAGCCCATGGACCAGCAGGTCATTGCAAACTTCAAAACTGTACACCAAAGCAATGTTTCAAAGGTGCTTTGATGTAACCTCAGACACTAGATTGACCCTAAAAGAGTTCTGGAAGGCTCACTTGATATCTTCCATTGCATAGGCCTTATAGATAAAGCTTGGCAGGGAGTGACCTCCAGGACGATGAACTCTGCTTGGAGAAAGTTGTGGCCAGATTGTGTCCCAGAGAGGGATTTTGAAGGGTTTGAAGCTAACCCTGATGAGCCTATGGAAGTTGTGGAAAGTATTGTGGAATTGGGGACTTCTATGGGGTTGGATGTGAATGGAGAGGATGTGGAAGAGTTGGTGGAGGACCACAATGAAGATCTAACCACTGAAGAGCTGCAAGAGCTTGAGCTGCAACAACAACAAAACAGATCTGAGGAAATTACTTCAGTGGAGGAAGAAAGATGTAAGGTGCCTTCTTCAGAGATTAAGGAGATTTGTGCAATGTGGAGTAGGGTGCAATCATTTGTGGAGGAACATCACCCGGACAAAGATGTTGCAATCCGTGCTGGCTACTTTTACAATGACAATTCCATGTCCCATTTTAGGGACATTTTAAAGAGCCGCCAGATACAGAGCTCTCTGGAGAGATATTTAGTGCCACAGGTGTGCAGTGAATCACAAGCTGGTCCTAGTGGGATTAAAAGACAAAGAAGGAAGTGACCCCAGATGAGGACTTGGTACCTAGAGTCCTTATGGAGGGGATTCCCCTTCCAAAATTAGGGTTTCTACCCTCTCCCTCCTATCTCTCTTCCATCCAACAACATCAGTCTTCAGTAAGGGTAAGTGCCACATTCATTTCATTCATTTGTGCATGTAAATCTATCTTTAAGGCCCCAATTTTTTTTTTCCAAACTTCTGGGTTTCTGGAACGGATTAATTAAATTTCCATTATTTCTTATGGGGAAAATAGTTTTGGTTTTCGCCGATTTTGGTTTTAGCCGATCCATCTGGAACGGATTAAAATCGAAAACCGAGGGATGACTGTACATCAATACATATAACAATCATTAGTGACCTACTAACACTGTAGTAATGTACTTCTTGATACATCAACACACAATACAATCGTTACACAATAACCACTGGTACATATATTTACTCTGAACACAATTCACATAACAATAGAATTACTAGACAAAGAAAAAAAAGACACACATTGTGGAACAACCTTTTATTAGAACAATGTTTCACTGTGTGAAGTTTATTTGTGATGATCAA
Organism: Cherax destructor; assembly: GCA_009830355.1. NCBI lineage: Eukaryota > Metazoa > Arthropoda > Malacostraca > Decapoda > Parastacidae > Cherax > Cherax destructor. The sequence continues at coordinate 9,152 of WNWK01006926.1, read as the reverse complement.
GCTCTACACAGTGTGAAGTATACTTGATAAAGCTCCACACAGAATGAAACCTGAAGATGCTTGACACAAAGCAATACATGACTTGATAAAGCTCTACCCTGATTGAAACATAACTTGATAATGCTTTAGCAAGCAAAAGATGGCTTAATAAAGCTCTACCCAGATTGAAACATAACTTGATAAAGCTCTAGTGAGCAAAACATGACTTGATAAAGCTCCAGTGAGCAAAACATGACTTGATAAAGCTCTAGTGAGTAAAATATAACTTGATAAATCTCTAGTGAGCAAAACATGACTTGATAAAGCTCTAGTAAAACATGACTTGATAAAGCTCTAGTGAGTAAAACATGACTTGACAGAGCTTGACACACACTAAAGCATGACTTAGTAAAGTTCTCCACAGAGTGAAACATGACATGATAACATTTTATCGAGAGTGAAACAAAGCTTGATAACATTCTACCCAGACTGAAACATGGCTTAATTTAGCTCTACAGAGTGAAATAAATTAATAAAAGCTCTAAACACAGCAAACGACTGTCTCAGCTAAAGCTTGTTCCACAAAGTGCATTTTTTGTTCACTATTGTTGGCACTATACCGTTTGGATCCAATAAACAGTACATAACTGCAATTTATGTACAACACTGCACAGAAAATATTTTTCCAAATTTAACTCCCTATTACAACACCTTAAAAATACAGTGGACCCTCGAGTTTCGATCACCTCAAAACTCGAACAATTATGTAAGTGTATTATTGTAAGTGCTTTTGTGAGTGTATTTTTGGGGGTTTGAAATGGACTAACCTACTTTACATTATTCCTTAAGGGAGCAAATTCGTTCAGTAATGGCACTTGAACAGCCTTCTGGAACGAATTATGGCCGAAACTCGGGGGTCCACTGTATAAGAAAAAGTCTTATTTAATAAAGATTTTGACGCTTTATCTTCCTATTAATTGAAATCGCAACCAACATCTTGCAGATAAAAATTGCATCTACTTAAACTACCCAAAAGTGACAAAAGTTTAATTGTGACCAGATTAATTACAGCACTTTCGAGGAACTTTATAACATTTGTAAACATCTTAGAGTTTAGCGAACATGTAAACATAGTGATGCAGTTCACAGAATGGCTAGGGCTTAACCCCATGGCAGGGATGTCCTAAAACTCGCAGGTCAGTCCCATGCCATGGGTTTGAACTCTACCCCTTCTGTGATTTGTTTGCAATCGTGTTGATATGATTTTGTGAGTTGTGGCAACACAGATTTAACAGGTACAAATCTTAAGAAACATGGGGACATATACCTTACCTTCAAGGGGTCATATACAGCTAGACGGAAATGGGAAGTAATAAGCTTTGATCCAAGGAAAAGGACAGCTCAAATTCCATAGTTTAGGATCCCTTTACCAGCATAAGGGTAACCCCTTTATGTGGGGTACAAAATCTGCAAACTCATCAAGTGGACTCAAACCTGGGTCTACTAGGTGGCATGCCCACACCTGCATTTTACCCTTCAAGGAGAGGCATTGATGATAATGAAGGGCTTTTGATCCATGGATCTGGATCTACCTTCACCTTCCTTGCATCAAACTTTATTACCACCCATTCCCCAAACACTGTATGACCCCTACAGGTTTAGTGCTTCCCCATGATTACAATAATAATAGTCAGTATACTTTAGTAGACATAGAAAAATAAAATACAGTGGACCCCCGAGTAACGAGCAAATTTCATTCCAGAAGCCTGCTCAAGTGCCATTGCCGAACGAATTTACTCCCTTAAGAAATAATGTCAAGTAGGTTAGTCCATTTCAGACCCCCAAAAATACACTTACAAAAGCACTTACAATATTATACTTACATAATTGTACGATTTCCGGGGTGCTCGTTACTCGGGGGTCCACTGTACAGTATTTTTTAATTCAAAAATATATCATAAGATTTCACAGCACTTAATATGCAAAAATCTATCACATTATTATATAGTATTAGATCTAACTCTTGCAAAATTTAAAATTAATTGCTTTACTGTAATACTTCTTATTGTACTGGTATGGCACTATGGATGATAGATGAATGATTCAGAGAACCGACAAGTTGATAAATTAGATACATGTGCAATACTTGGGACTAATTACCTCAAACCCCTGATCTTCACCATTCTCCTTTGTACTGGACTGATGAAGCCACGGTGTGGAGAAACATTTCTAAAATACAGATACCGAAGTGTTGCCCACTGTGGATGATATGAGAGTTGCCCAGATGGGCAGGTCAGACATTCCTGGATATGTCCAGTAACTGGATGGTATCATGTGTGTTGAACTCATTTATCTGTGGTTGCAGGGGCCAATTCATAGCTCCTGGCCCTGATTCTGTCTTTGTTGAGAGTCCATTGATATCTCCATTGTGGCTGAATAATCTCTGTTTGAACATCACTCCACATTGTGTTGAACATGGGTGTGTAATGACCTATTTTTATTAGCAGCAGTAGTGCTATGCTTGTGGAATCCCATCTTCAATACATACAATACTGACTTGACAGGAATGGCAGGCGTCTTAGTGATACACTAACACTGAAATTCTATAAGAGTTAATTAGTTGAAATCAAAAAGATATCTGACCTATGCAAAAGGTCTTCTAAAACAGGGTTATGACAAAGAGTGGACTCGCAGATAAAATTCACCATGGCTAGGCCAATCCTGACAAATCACAAGCTTTCTGCTCCTGACACAGTACATAATATCACACCATTGTCACTAATGCATTGCATTTCCCTTTGAGGAAAAACACAGAAATCTACAGTCCTAATCTGTATCCATTTGAGATTTGAGTTACACAAAGTAATATATTAGAAACTTATTAGACATTATACACCTATGCAAAAGGTTTTCTAAAACAGGGTAGGGAAATAAATTTCACACATGAATTTAAAAGTAAGTCTAACAAGATTTAAGTGATTAGAAAGGCATCTCTCTCTCTCTCTCTCTAATCATTTAGGTTGGCATCTGATTAAAAGATGGGGTCCAAGTGCCAGAGCTAGACATCTAGATGAGTATAAAGAGAAAGAGTGTCTGTCTGGCACACACAAGATGGAGGATCAAGCCTTCACCACATCTTGTGCTGAATGACCCACATGGGTTTAGCACTAACCGTGAATTAACCCCTACAAAACAAGGGTGAGAACACAATCACAAACTACAAGATTACAGTATTGAAAAATAAATGGGAAATGTAACACAGTACAGCATTACATACCAAATGGTAAATCCTTTGTAGATACAACACATAGAACCCCTGTATCCACTGACTTAGTATCTGTGGTTTCAGTTATCCACAGTTTACTCTGGGCCAAAAATACCTCTTAATTTTGCATAATAATGGCACCAAATTGCAAAAGTAGAGAAGCTGGCAGTTCTTCAAAGCCTAAGTAAAGCTGTGAACTACTTCCCATTAGTGAAAAAGGGATAATTCTCTACTTATTGTGCATGATTTATCAATTAAAATTTATAATAGGTATGTATAGGACTTATATACAGGATTTGCTACTATCAACGGTTTCAGTATCCACAGCAGGTCCTTGGTACTTATCCCCTGCGGATATGGGGGGGGGGCCTACTGTATTTCATTTCCTTTAAAACTTTTACCCAATTCAACTTTACCTCCCTATAGACAAAGTGCTTGGTATCACACCTGCTCCCAGAGGCATGGTCTTTGTACTTAGACTACTTAAAAATCAATGTGTCCACATTAAGATTATCTACAATATGCAACTGCCCCTAACATCTAGTTGTTGAACCTTCAATCAACTGCCTATTCCATCAATTGTTTGTCTTATTCTTGTTGCATCTTTGAATGCTTTGAGATAATTTCTTGTATTAGTGTAAGTCTTACTGAAACGCTCAGGATAACATGGGCCTTGTAACAATATCATATTTTATACACACTTATGTACCGCACCTACATACCAAACATATACTATACCTATATATCACATATATGTACCACACTTATGTTTAACACCTATTTATCACACCTATGTACTGATACTATACCACACCTATTCACCAAACTATATACCACACTTATGTACCAATGTACTACACCTATGCACCAGCCTAATGTACCATTTATATACCATACTTATGCTTGTAATTTTTCACAAATAAAAATTTGTATTTTGTATTTTGAGTATTTGTATGCAGCTGTCATGGCTAGGTAGCATAATGACTGCCATCACAATGAACAGAGTAGGAACCTCATTGTATTGCAAATAACTAACAATAGTTTGCACTAGACTAGTCTGTATATCAGCGAAGGTTTGGTTATATTACCACCTGTCGGTATGCTGTCATAGAAACTACAACTTAAAAGTCTAATTTGTGAAAAAGAAAAATTATGTTTGCTATGTTGTTGAAGGCACTTACATACAGTGGTACCTCGGTTAACGATATTTTTTCGTTCCAGAATGCTGTTCAAGTGCCATTACCAAACGAATTTATCCCCATAAGGAATAATGTAAAATATACTAGTCCTTTTAGACCCCAAAAATACACTTACAAAAGCATTTAAAAAAATAAACTTACATAAAAGGGCGAGTTTGGGGACCATCGTTAACTGAGGTACCACTGTATTTTGAAAGATTAAAACATAAAGAAAGCAGAATAATTTTTAGAGGAAAATTGGTATACAGTGGACCCCCGCCTAACGAGCAAAATTCATTCCAGAAGCCTGCTCAAGTGCCATTACCGAACGAATTTACTTCCTTAAGAAATAATGTCACATAGGTTAGTCTATTTCAGACCCCCAAAAATACACTTCCACAAGCACTTACAATATTATACTTACATAATTGTACGATTTCCGGGGAGCTCGTTAGGCGGGGGTCCACTGTACATATATAAGAATATATGGTAGACTAACATGAGTGCTATAAAGCTAGTGAGACTAAGAACAACGAAGTGTCAAACTGAGAATTCATAGTGGTCCAGGATGTACACAAACATACTTGGAGGGTGTTTTGGGGGTCAACGCCCTTGTGGCCCGGTCCATCACCAGGCCTCGTAACTACTTTTTGCACCACAAAGATTAACTGCCTTTTAGTCTAAAGGTTTAGACTATCATTAAAAACCTGCACTTAAGAAAGAAAGCTTTGTCATAAGTAAGTGTGAGTTATTTGTTACAGCCACAGTGGCATTATAACTTTTTATTCTTAATTTTCGTTATCTCCCATTTGCGGTTTAGTTGTGAATTATTCCAGCTGAGGTACTGTGACTTTCATTCTTTATAAATTTAAAGTGTTTATTTGGCTATCAATTTTACCAGCCATTTATGGCATTTTGGTAAAACAATACATGAAAGTGGTCAGGCTATAGCCATTAAAAATGGCTAAACTTATTTGATGATAAGAAGCCATACTGGAAAAATAAACACATAAGCAGTATAATGTGATCCTTTATTGACAACGTTTCGCCCACGCAGTGGGCCTTATCGAGTCACAAACAGATCTACCTGGATAAAAGATACATGAGTATTTATTCTCCACCTGACTAAATCCTATAAATACTCATATATCTTTTATCCAGGTAGATCTGTTTGTGACTCGATAAAGCCCACTGCGTGGGCGAAACGTTGTCAATAAAGGATCACATTATACTGCTTATGTGTTTATTTTTCCATTGTGTCGGTATTTTATACCATTTATTTCCAAGAAGCCATACTACTGTATTCTTTATATACAGTAGCTACTTACTACACCACAATGATTAACTGCCTTTTAATCAAGTACTGTTATATCAAATCTTGATCTTGGATTTCTGATGACACTTAAAATTGTTACACAACACACACACTTTTGAAGAGGGAAAAGGTCCCCTGAAACTGGTGATGGGATGTCATCAGTACAGTATCCAGTTTGAGGAAGGATAACAGTTCTGTAGTGTGAACTGAGTTAAGAACAGTGACTGAGAATAAATGTGACAGCCACTGTCTGGAGTTTGGAGAGGACATCAGTATGAGTGACCCTGCTCCAAGTCTCCAGGTGGGCTGATAACTGCACTCTGACCTGAGTCATCCAGACATAATTCAAGATGTATGGAAACAAAAAATACTGGAAACCAAATCAGGATATAAAACCTTAATGTATATGAATGCACATAATGACAGTGCACCACAATACTGTAAATTACAAAGAATCATCAACAAAAAATATAATTTCATCTATTTATCTCTCCAACTACCATAAATATCAACAATAAGAGGCACTAAAACCACCAAGGATGGGAGGAGCTTCAATGTCAAAATGAAGCAAGCTCTCCAATGCCTGCATGACCCTTACCAAGTACACTGTTGTACTATAAACTGACAACAAACTAAGCACCACCCAACTCAAACTGCAACCTTGGACAGTAAATATACAAACAAAACAGCACTTAACCCAATATCACATCACAATGGAGAATATAAAGGCACAATACCATGACTGGAACAATACACAAATAACTTATAACAATGTTTTGGTCCAACTTCAGACCAAAATGTCTATTTGTGTACTACATCACAATGAAACAGTACATGACCAGGTAAATGAGTCAAGAGCCTCCTGTTTGACCACTGCTCACCTACCAAACAAGCATGTTACTCACTAATGGACCATACCTCCAGAGGCAGGCCCAACTTTCAGGCAAACAGAAATGGAGAGTATACAGGTCATCATGTATAGCAAACACATGAGCATCACTATGTGAATCTAAATGTCCACAGTCACCCTGGCATGAAAAACTAAGATACTATTTCCTCCAAGGAGTGAATACAACAATTATTAAGAATACTGCTTAAACTTTCTTAAACAAAGAAAATTCAAGATATCAATGCTTACTATCTTATTCACTAAGTGTGTGACTACCTATTTGTAGCTACAGGAGCAGAGTTAAGCTTGTTGTGTCCCATCTTCGGTATTTAGTTCAAGAAAATTTTAGAACCTTTTCTTATGTGTTTATGTAAGTTGAAGTAAGTTAATAAATATTTGTGCACATCTTTAAATGATAGCAAAGAAAAACAAAAAAAGCTTACAATCTAGAAAAAAAAAAAAAAGGTTAAACTTTCAAATGCATAACAATATTAAATATATCTCAAACAATAGTGTAAAACTTAATAAAACAAAATATTCTTAATAATAATGACTCATAAGTCTATATTACATGGTAGTAGGTTGGTAGTCAGCAACCACCCAGGGAGGTACTACCGTCCTGCCAAGTGAGTGTAAAACGAAAGTCCGTATTTGTTTTACATGATGGTAGGATTGCTGGTGTCTTTTTTCTGTCTCATAAACATGCAAGATTTCAGGTATATCTTGCTACTTCTACTTACACTTAGGTCACGCTACACATACATGTACACGTTTATATATACACACTCATCTGAGTTTTCTTTGATTTTATCTTAATAGTTCTTGTTCTTATTGATTTTCCTTTCATATCCATGGGGAAGTGAAATAAGAATCATTCCTCCGTAAGCCATGCGTGTTGTAAAAGTCAACTAAAATGCCGGGAACAATGGGCTAGTAACCCCTTTTCCTGTATAGATTTACTAAAAAGAAAAAGAAGAAAACCGTCAAAGTGGGATGTTTGAATGTGCGTGGATGTTGTGCGAATGATAAGAAAGAGATGATTGTAGATGTTATGAATGAAAAGAAGCTGGATGTCCTGGCTTTAAGTGAGACAAAGCTGAAGGGGGTAGGAGAGTTTCAGTGGGGAGAAATAAATGGGATTAGGTCAGGGGTTTCAAATACGTAGAGTTAGAGCTAAAGAAGGACTGGCAATAATGTTGAATAATCAGTTATGGCAGGTAAAGAGGGAATATAAATGTATAAATTCAAGGATTATGTGGAGTAAAATAAAGGTTGGATGTGAAAAGTGGGTTATAGTAAGTGTTTATGCACCTGGGGAAAGAGAGAAGTGTAGAGGAGAGAGATTTTGGGAAATGTTGAGTGAGTGTGTGGGGAGTTTTGAATCAAGTGAGAGAGTAATTGTGGTTGGGGATCTTAATGCTAAAGTGGGTAAAAAGGTTGTGGAGGGAGTAGTAGGTAAATTTGGGGTGCCAGGGGTAAATGTAAATGGGAAACCATTAATTGAGCTATGTGTAGAAAGAGGTTTGGTAATAAGTAATACATATTTTATGAAAAAGAGGATAAATAAATATACAAGGTATGATATAGCATGTAAGGAAAGTAGTTTGTTAGATTATGTATTGGTGGATAAAAGGTTGATGGGTAGGCTTCAGGATGTACATGTTTATAGAGGGGCAACGGATATATCGGATCATTATTTAGTTGTAGCTACAGTTAGAGTAAAAGGTAGATGGGACAAAAGAAAATGGCAACAGCAAGTAAGAGAGGTAAAAGTGTATAAACTAAGGGAGGAGGAAGTTAGGGTGAGATATAAGCAACTATTGGCAGAAAGGTGGGCTAGTGCAAGTATGAGTAGTGGGGGGGTTGAAGAGAGTTGGGATAGTTTTAAAAATGCAGTATTAGAATGTGGGGCAGAAGTTTGTGGCTATAGGAGGGTGGGTGCAGGAGGAAAGAGGAGTGAGTGGTGGAATGAAGAAGTAAAGGGTGTGATAAAGAGCAGAGTATATGGAGAGTAAAAGGTGAAGAGAGTGGTGAGAGAGTGCAAAAAAAGAGCAGATGAAAGAATGGGAGAGGCTCTGTCAAGAAATTTTGCTGAAAACAAGAAATTTTTTTGGAGATAAACAAGGTAAGAAAGCCTAGGGAATGAATGGATTTGTCAGTTAAAAACAGAGTAGGGGAGTTAGTAGATGGGGAGCTGGAGGTATTGGGTAGATGGCGGGAATATTTTGAGGAACTTAAATTTTTTTTTTTTTTTTTTTTTTTAACACATCGGCCGATTCCCACCAAGGCAGGGTGGCCGAAAAAGAAAAACTTTCATCATCATTCACTCCATCACTGTCTTGCCAGAAGGGTGCTTTACACTACAGTTATAAAACTGCAACATTAACACCCCTCCTTTAGAGTGCCGGCACTGTACTTCCCATCTCCAGAACTCAAGTCCGGCCTGCCGGTTTCCTGAATCCCTTCATAAATGTTACTTGCTCACACTCCAACAGCACGTCAAGTATTAAAACCATATGCCTCCAT